>SZWC01002968.1:46007-75129 GCA_023375785.1 Penium margaritaceum | reverse complement strand
TGCGTGCGTGCGTGCGTGCGTGCGTGCGTGCGTGCGTGCGTGTGTGTGTGTGTGTGTGTGTGTGTGTGTGTGTGTGTGTGTGTGTGTGTGTGTGTGTGCGCGCGCGCGTAGAGAAAAGAGGGCACTTGCGTGTGTAATAGTCATAACCAACACTCCCCCATGACTCACAGACGAACAGCCCACACACACATAGAACAAGGAGCACGTCACAAGACAGTGAGACACACAGGCCTCATGTCAACCAGGGACGCCACGAGAGCGTGGCAGGCTAACAACATGCACAACCGCTTTGGACATGCCACTGCTGAGAGCTTTGGTAAGAAAGTCCGCACGCTCCTGACGAGTGTCGACCCAGACGGCCTGAACTTCCCAGCAGCAATGCTCTCACGCCCAAAATGATGCTCAATATTGATGTGCTTTGTGCGAGAATGATGCATGCCATTGTGCTCGGCAATTGCCTTTGCAGTTTGGTTGTCACAACGCAGAGTGATGCAACGAATGGGAACACGCAACTGTTGCAGCAGGCGGGACAGCCACACACTCTCACACGTACGTGTGCCAAGCGTCACGTACTCCGTCTCACTAGAGCTTCGAGCAACACAACCCTATTTTCCACACTTCCAAGAGACAGCAGTACCACCGACGAGGAAGATGTAACCAGTGCGGCTACGATCGTCTGTGTCATGCGCCTAGTCACTCTCTATGTATCCGTATACCACCACAGAGGGCTGAGCACGGTAGCACAGTCGCACGCGTGCAGTGGATAACGCATAGCGGACAACGCGCAGTGCTGCCCCGAGATGTTTCGGGCAAGGTTGTTGGGAGAACTGGGCCATGAAGTTGACCAAGAAGGCCACATCCACCACTGGTAGATGTGGCCTTCTTTTGTGCAAGGCTGTTAGGAGAACTGGGCCAGGAAGTTGACCAAGAAGGCCACATCCACCAGTGGTGGCCATGTACCTTGCTACCACCAGTGGTGGTAGCAAGGTACATGATGGAGCCGACCACACTGTGGTAGTCGGTGACATCAACAACCTCCCCCAGCTGCGCTGAATGGAGCGACTTCAATAGGCGCTGACCTGCTGGAGACATCGGTGTGGATGCGGTGGGGACGTCGGCAAGTAGGGAGGCAAAGCGCTCCCCTAGCGTGCGGATGTATGCGACCTGGTGCACATGCAGGGTGCGACGCTGGCGGTCACGCTCAAGCTCCATTCCCAGGAATACCCGTGCAGGACCTTGGTCCTTAATCTTGTACGTAGACCACAGCTGGTTCTTCACTGACTAGACAGTTGTGGGACTGGGTGAGGCAATGAGCAGGTCATCGACGTAGACAAGGATGGCCACGAATGGCTCTCAGTGGACACTAAAAAAGAGTGTAGGGTCAGCCGTGCTGCGACGGTAACCTCCCCTCTCAAGAGTGCAAAAGATCTCCTTGTTCCAACAACTTGGCGATTGCTGGAGCCCATCAAGGGTCTTGCGCAGTTGCCAGACCTTGTTTGTACCAACGGTGAAGCCCGGTGGTTGGACCATGTAGATTTCTTCATCGAGCTTCCCATGCAGAAAGGCGTTGTTGACATCCATCTGCTCCAGTTCCCACTCATGCTGGGCGACAAGAATCAACATTGCTCGGGCAGTGGTGTACCTCTGGATCGGTGCGAAGGTCTCATCAAAGTCTATCACCGGGATCTGAGAAAATTCCGTGGCTGTGAGGCAAGCCTTGTACTGGTCGACTCTCCCATCCGGCAGAGTGAGGAGATGCGTTGGGAGTAGAATGGACAGGGGACTGCATGGGAGTGGGTGCCGAGTCTGAGGACTCGGGACTGCCAGCGGACGCCGAGGACTCGGGACTGCCAGCAGATGGCAAGGACGACACAGAATCCGAGGAGGGCTAAGATGAGGCCAACTCAAGAAGCATGGGAGGACGAGGACTCCGAGGAGGAGTCCTCATCCTCACTTTCCCTGGTAGGGACAACAGGGGATGCCGTGTGAGAAGGCGAGGATGACACACAGAGATTGGAGGCTGGAACAGAGACATCCCTCCCAAGC
This sequence comes from Penium margaritaceum, assembly GCA_023375785.1. Lineage (NCBI taxonomy): Eukaryota > Viridiplantae > Streptophyta > Zygnematophyceae > Desmidiales > Peniaceae > Penium > Penium margaritaceum. Next base: position 73,083 of record SZWC01002968.1, on the reverse strand, counting down.
CGACTGAGCGAGGAGAGAGAGGAAGGAGGAGGGACATGGGACAGGTCACGATGAAAGACATCCTCGAAGAAGAGTGAGTCACGCGACTAAATGACGTGAAAGCAGTAAGGGTCCTAGAAGCGCCATGCTTTGGTCATGGCAGAGACACCAAAGAAGTTGCAAAGACGAGCACGATTGCTCAATTTGCCGTTGCGAAAGTCCTTGGGTAGCCAGACGACAGCGACGCAATCCCACATACTTGCGAGAAGGAGGTCAGCACGTCAATCGTACCAGCGTTCAAAGCGGGGTGACATGACGAGGGAGGGGACTGTGGGGGAGATGGTTCTACACCGAGGTCATGTAGGACATAGCCTTGAAGAAGAAGATGTGGGAGAGTGAGGACTCATAGAGGAGAGTACGGACACCGTCAGCAAGGGTGCGGTTCTAGCGTTGAGAGATGCCGTTTTGTTGGGGTGTGTAGATAGCTGAATGCTCCATATAAACCCCACGAGACGTCAAGAAGCGGGTAGTGGGACATGTGAATTCCCCACCAGAATGACAACAAAACACTTTCAGACGACAACCACAGGCCAGTTCGGCCAGAGGCAGCGAGGACTCCAGAGTGGGAACGGCATCACTCTTTTGCTGAAGGGTAAAGACCCAGCGCATACAAGAAAAGTCATCTGTGAGACAGAGGAGGTAGCGGCCAACCCCCCTAAGAGCGTCATGGGCACGCGGTCCCATGACGTCTGCATGCAAGAGATCAAGAGGGTAAGACGTGCGGGACTCTGACGTGGGAAAAGGAGAATGGTGCATCTTGCCCTGAACACAGTCAAGACACTCAGTAGGACAAGGGGAAGAGAACGTTTCAGCATCAAGGCCATGAGCGGACTTGTCCCGGAGCAAGCTGTCAACAACACCAGTGTGAATGTGACAAAGACGACAATGGAGCAGCCGTGCATGTGCCGGAGTGAGAGAGCATGTCACGTGAACAAGAGTAGTCGAGGCGGGATGAGGTGCAAACGAGGGCACACGAAACAAGCGGTCACACCGAGTGCCACTCAGCACGACATGGCCACTGGTGTGATGGAACACAGTGGCAATTCCGCAGCTGGAAGAGAAGTCCATGCCCTGGTTGTCGAGAGTTGTAACAGACAGCAGACTAAGCTCAAGAGCTGGGAAGCACAAAACATCGGGCAGAAAGAGTTCCCATCGAGAGCCAACAAAGCAAACACCCCCAACACCGTGGACAGGTAAGAGCTGACCAGAGCCGGTGCGAGCAAAGTGAACAGAGCCAACAAACGAAGAAGGACGAGAGGTCAAGTGGTGGGTGGCCCGTGAATCAAGGATCCATAAGCCACTCGTCATGTGTACAGACGCAGAGTCACGACTCACAGGGGCAATGGCAGAGTGAGGAGGAAGGCGCTGACCATAGGCAGCAAGGCAAAGAGGCAGACTGTAAGACAGCCACTACTCAATCCACGGGAAGTCAACTGGGGAACAGCCCTGAACATGACCGGATGACGGACCACGAAGAGACGAATCAACAGTACACGCAAGCCCCCCCTCAACTGAACACACACTCTCATCTCCCTGATCACGGAGGTATCGCTGGTGGACGGCATGAGAGAGAGGAGAGTCCAGCTGACGGTCGTCCTCAGACGAGCAAGTGATGAGAACACCAGGAGAGGGGCACTGGTAGGTGTGGGTGGACGATGCCCATAGAGGAATAGAGTAGAAACCAAACAGGGGCCCGAAGTAGACAGGGCCGCCAGACCCAGGGGTCCAACCCCAGGAAGCGGGTGGAGGCGGTGAAGTCAAGGCAGTGCTGTATGTAGCAGCTGTCGGATAGGAGGAGGAGGTGCGTCTAGCGGGGATAGTGGAGGTGGAGGAGCGAGCAAAGCCACCACCAGACCCTGTGGAACGTGCCCAATGTGCACGCATGACTGAGGCAAGGCGGGCATCTTCAGGAGGCGCAGGGCACTTGGACGCCACATGACCGGTGGCACCGCAATTCCAGCACGTGACAGTGCTGGAGGAGGGAGATGGAGATGCGGCGCTATTAGAACTGCGACCCTTGCCACCTCTTCCTTGTCCATCACCACCAGAGGCACTCCCTCCCAGCCTTTACCTTTACCGCCTCTCCAACCCCGACCACCCCCTTGTGAAGCGAGAGATGTGGCTTTCCGGGTGGAAGTGGTGGTGGAGGATGATGCAGAGGTAGAAGAGGAGGAAGAAGAGAGGGTAGTGGCAGCTACTGCAACTACGGCGCGATGAATGCATTTTTGCTGCAGCGAGCTCCACTAGTCTGTTACACGTTGGGAGGTGAACTCCCACAAGCAACCAATGCCAGGAGGTGCATCAGCAAGGACAGGGATTGCAGCTAGACATTCAAGCTCAGTGGGTTTCACCTCGCAGAAGATGTCACTAAGTTTCGGGATGAGGTCGTTGACGATGGAAAGAACAGCAGGGAGCTGACCAAGGGCAACTTTGCGTAGGTCATGCAGCAGTCGCAGACTGTGAGCCCAATTGGCGTCGACAGTCTCGTCAGCACGCATGGAAAGCATGTTGGACTAGACAGTGAGGACGCTTTGAGCTGCATGCCCTGTCACTTTCGTGTGCCGCTTGATCAGTGTGTAAGCACCAACCGGGTCAGCAGTGGTGCGGTGTGCAGTGTCGGCATCGTAGGACCCGATTCCATCAGTGAGATTGTTGTGTCCGGCATGAATGAGAGCACGAACAGCACGGTCAGACTCAGACTCAACAGGCACAAATGGTGAGATAGCAGAGGGATTGGGCTAATGGTAGTATTCCCAGAGCTGCTCCTCCTGCGCCCAGGCACTGGAACAAACCTCCCAAGAATGGAAGGTGAGGTTGGTGATGAAGTGAGGTGGATTAGAGTCAAAATCAGGTTTGTGCTGCACTGGTGGGGCAAGTGTTTTGGCTGCGACTACGCCGGCGGTGGCAACAACTACAAGAGGGTCAGAGGAAGATGAGCCAGTGGTGGGAGATGCGGTAGCAAGTGAGTTGGAGAATGCAGCAACAATGCCGACAGATGAAGTGCTACGCAATTTGGGCTGGAGGCGGTTAATGACCAAGTCAGCAATGTGATCTGCAAAGGTTTCCCTTGCCCCTGTGGGTGTGGGAAATGTGAAATGAGTGCGTCCGGAGTCCGCTGCAAGGCAACAACCTGGAAGCACAAACACGCCAATACACAAATGGCAGGAAGAGAGAGACACCAAGCTCACCAAGTACAACGGTACAGTGAAAACAGCGGAAGGAGAGCAGCTGCAATGGAGGAAGCGACAACTGCAACAATAGCTGATGCAGAGACGATGAGATAGGCTACTTCTGTCAACGCTACAGCTGATAGGGTGGAGATGGCTGCAGCAATCAAGACCAACAGCTAAATGTGATGAGTCGCTAAAGATGAAGAGGAGGGCAAGGATGACGCCTGTGTAGTGGAGATGTAAATAGAGGTAACGACACTGGAGAGCGCCGTGGCCGCTACAGCTGTTGCTGATGCGACTGCGTCTGTTGCGGCAGCAATCTGGGTCACTATGTTGATGGCAGTAGCTGCTAGAGGCTCCTGATCAACTGCAGCCGTAGTGTAGGTCTTAATGGCTCTGCCAGTGGCAGTGCTCGCTGGTGCACGTGTAGCACGTGCGGTGGCTGCAAAAGTGGACACAACAGCAGTACTAGACATGATTGAAGCCTGCAGGGCAGTCAGAATATCAGGAGATGGAGAAGATGCCGACTCTATAGCTAATACAGTTGGGGATGCGACACGGCGTGAAATAGGCATCCCAGATGCTACTGTCACAGAGGATGGTACTGCGCAATGAGGAGCGGCACGACAATGTTGCTCGCGTGTTCTATGGGCAATGGGTGAGCTTATTGGTGATTGAGGAGGTCGATGATCACGCGATGGCGCCGTAGCTGGTTTGTTCTGCACTGTCGGGCAGTCGTCGGCGGCTGACTGACAGTGCATGTTGTATATCCTGGCATCTTCCTTCTCGTAGTAGTCGGCAAGGTTGTAGCCCTCACCGTGGTGGTATCCCGGGTTGTTACGGCAAACCCTCGACCACACCTCCCTCTCCGCCCGCTCCTCGTAGTATGTGAGCTCTTTGTCGATGTCGGCAAGCTCATGCACGGTTGTCATTGACGTGGGTATTGGCTCGGTTTGAGGCGGAGACGCCAGTATGCCGAGTTCTTGGCTGTTCAAAGGGCTGCCTGAGGTGCTGAGAGGTTCACGAGGACGAGCTTTAGCTGCTGCGGTTGATGTTACTGCAATAGATGTGTCGGCTGCAGCAAGGTCCATGCGCGGGATCAAGGCATCACGGGTGTGGTGGTTGAAGCTCCGATGGGTGCGGCGGTTACAAGACCCGTCGTCACAACAAGTTGGTTTCCACGTTTTACAAGCAAGCCAACGACAGCTGCCATGGCTACACTGTGAATAGTGCGTACTGAGGTCGAGGCACTGCCGACAAAGTAGGAGGACGGAGGCGGAGAGATCCTCGCGCCGTAGTCACAGTGGCAAGCCCCGTGCACCAGACCGGTGCACCCCACAATGTACGGGTGCGATGTGTGGTGCTGCGAGGAATACGCACGCATGACTGCTGAGAGACAAGAGTGGCGGTTGGTGCTACCACGTGGACGACGTGTGTGCGGAAGCCAGAGCACGGCAGAGGAATATGGACGGCGGCGGAGGGGAGCCGATGCCATAGAAGCAGTGGTCCACAAGACAAATACACCATGTGGAGAACGTATGCAGTATGTGCTACGGCAAATAGTGTGCATGTACGACTGCTGGGAGACTGCTGGAAGTCGGTGCCACCACGTGGAAGAACCGATGTGCATGCGGAGGCCAAAGCTCGGCGGAGTGTGAGGGGGCAACTGCGGAGACGTACGTGTCTCGTGCACGATAGTAGAGCATAGTGTGAACCACGGGTGCGATATGTGCGACTGCAAGGGACAGTGGCTGCTGATGTAGCCTCTACCCGCTATAGTCGTGAGTGTATTGCTTGCGCGGGATCACCCGCCATGTAGAAGTGGCCCGACGAGGTCTCAGGACTGTCGCAAGGAGGAAGATGTCCTCCCGCTCTGATACCAGTACTAGGCTTTGGTTGCTAAGCAAGCAAGCAAGCCAGCTAGTAAGCAAGCGACGAGGTGACACCATGGATCAGGGACAAGCTCACGTAGAATAAAGTGGAAACAAGACAAGTAAGCAAGTAACAAGTGAGCAAGATGATGAGTGCCGGTTGACCAGGCCACGCACGCGAGTCACTCAACGTGGGGCCTGGACGCCACCCAGGGATTGAACCCGACCCTGGAGCGAGCGAGCTCCAGGCGGTTTCTCACACGCCGGTGTAAAACAAACGTGTGGTCCCGAGGGATCAGCAATCCGGTTCACTACGTTGAAAGCATGCAAGCGTATAAGAATCCAACCACACCATAAGCATGCACTCCTACAAATGTATCCCCCATTTTGGCATGTGGAGTCACCACTAAACTAAGGCTCGCTCTAAGGTCGGTGTTGGTGATGTAGTCACCACTTGGCAGCTTGATAGTGTCACCACCACTGTGCGCCCCATAATGTGTCACAGTCTTGCACCAGAGAGCCACATTCCAGATTAATCACCTACAGTGATGATGATGTGTGTGTCTACGTAGAGACAAGAGGGAACTTGCATGTGTAACACCCATAACCAACAACTTTGACCACTTTCTATGCAAAACGGAGCGTAGATGGTGAACAGGTAGAAATTGCGAGGCAAAACACGATCTAAAATTTGGGAGACTTGAGCAATTTGTAATAAGCGGTAAGCGTTCTTCAATGAAAAGTGTCGAAATGATCGAACATATACACACAAGTGTCGAGTTACGAATGAAACATAGTCGGGGACGTTCGGTCAGATGTCAAGTAATGTGTGCGAAGTTGCATTGTGCGTGGTCTGTTTCCAGAAGGTCCACCGAGGAGTCAGGAGTCTTCGAGAATCGACCATGAGGGTGCGCGCTGCATCTTTATAAATCGAGATTCATCGTGATGCATCGAGAAGTCGACCAAAAGGCCATGAAATTTCTGTTCGTAGGTTCGCGAGAGTGGTCAGAGCTGTCAGAAGGTTCAAGAATATCCACTGAGGACGGGGCAGTTGGCCACTTTGCCCTGGATAGTCAGAGTGAATATCTTGGTTCTTGCAACGCGATGGGCTTTTTGTGTGATAACAAAAATGCCAACTTGAGAATATTAGGGACTCATGTACGTCTGGTACGTAACTCTCCCCCCCCCCCCCTTTTAGCCGCGATATCTCGGCTCGCGTACAGATTTGGCCCATCGATGGTGGTAGTAGCCCTCAATGAGATGATCGACGTCTCGAAGATTGTCGTAGGGTTCCCAGCTGTTATGCGCGACGTTGCAACCATGCCACTTGACGAGATATTCTGTCTCTTGTCTCGTTGTTGATGGTTGAGGATGTCCCCAATGACGTACTCCATGTCCTCGTCCACTTGAACAGGAGGCGGAAGAGGGATATCTCTTCTAGGGAAGTTCTCTTGGGGGTCTCGGTAGTGGTTTAGTCTGTTGACATGGAAAACCGGATGACCTTGCATAGTGTTGAGCAGTTTGAGTCGCGCAACCACAGGGGTTTGCGTGCGAACTCAAAGGGTCTCAACCATTGCGATTTGAGCTTTGAACAGTCGAATCCGCGGAGCTTGGTGTTCGTCGAGCTGAGTACTCTGTCGCCAGCGATGAACATGTCGTAGCTGCGATGTCGGTCAACTGCTCGCCTCATCGCTACTTGTGTCTTCGCGAGGGTTTGTCTTGTTTCATCCTAGTTAGTGGTGAAGTGTCAGGGTGGAACATTGACCATGGGAGTGTTGTTGCGGCTTTGTAGTCTGGCTGGTGTAGCAAGAGGTTTGCCATACACCACTTGAAATGGGGTTTTTTTCCTCTTGCGGTGGAGACTGCCGAATTATATGCAATTTCGGCGGTCGGGAGTTTTTTTGCCCAATCTGTCCCATGAGGTTCGCATAATGTTCAGAGCACTTGTTTGAGCGTCTGATTTGTCTATTCGGTTTGACCGTTGGTTTGAGGATACAACGCTGTTGAAAGTTGAATTCTACCACCGTAACGAGTCATCAGTTTGCGCCAGAAACGGCTGGTGAATTGAATATCTCTCTTACTTGTGATGGTTTTCAGTACGCTGTGAAGCCGAACAATATTTTTTAGAAATAACCGTGCTCTTCCCTCATCGCTGACGATAGTCGTTGTCGGGATGAAGTGGGATGCTTTAGAAAACCTGTCGACGACCACAAGGATGGCGTCATATCCCTCCGGTGTGACTCGTTATCTGGTGACGAAGTCCATGGAGATGTCTGCCCATGGTTCCGTCGGAACAAGGAGTGGCTGCAGAAGTCCGGGTGGCCTCATACGACGAGATTTCTGTCCCAGACATGTGTCGCAGGTTTTGCAGAAGTTGGCCACGTCGGATTGCATCTTGTCCCACCAATAGTTTTTCTCCAGCTTCTTCAGCGTCTTGTCCTCTCCAAAGTGTCCTCCTAGACCGGTGTCAAGGCATTCTTCGAGCTGCATACGGTGAAGTTCATTGTTCGGGGGTACCACCTCCTTGCGAGTGAAGTGTCGTCGTAGAAGGGTGTGTTGAACTAGATTTTGGTTTCATCATATGAGCCGTACTAGTCGTAGCCTCGTGCAAACAATCATTCAAGGTATGGTTCTCGCTGTAGTTGTAGGATTGCCACATTGGTCATTAAATCTGGTCAACAGCTTAGTGCGTCTGCCGGATTGGTTTTGCCTAGTCGGTGCTCGATTTCGTAGTTGAACCCAAACTCAAGGAATTCCATCCATTTGGTTTGACGTCGATTGAGATTTGGCTGCGTCTTCAAACATTTCAACGCGTGGGTGTCGGTGCGCATATTGCATCGGCGACACTCCAGGAGGCATCGCCACGTCTTCAACGCATTCACGACTTCCAGCATCTCTTTTCCGTGGACTGTGTAGTTGAGTACCGGTCCTCGCATTTTTTGAGACATGTAGGCAACCAGTTGTTTGTCGTTGCCGTGGTCTTGTAGAAGAATCACGCCAATGGCTCACTCTGATGCATTCGTACCCATAACGTAGTTTACTGTTGGATTGGCTAATTGTAGGGTTGGCGCTGAGATCAGAGTGTTGCGCAAAGCAGTGAACACTTCTTGTTTGCTATCTCTCCACCGCCACTCGTTTTGTTTTTGAGTGAGGTCGGAAAGAGGCTTTGACACTCGGGCGTACTCACGTATGAATCGCCGGTAGTAGTTACAGAATCTGAGAAGAACCTGGATTTCTTATACATTGATCGGTGTCCGCCAATCAACAATTGGTGCCACATTTTTTGGATCCAGGGTGATCTGTCCGCCGCTTATGACGTGACCCAAAAACTCGATGAAACTCCGACCAAAGTCACATTTTGAGATTTTTCCGGAAGACTTCTCTCTTTGTAAAACTTCGAGAACTTTTTGAAGATTTCCATCGTGCTCCTTTGGGGTACGATTGTACACCAGAATGTCGTCGAGGTATACCACGACAAAATCATTGAGGTAAGGACTAAAAATGCTGTTCATTACTGACGTCGCCGGAACGTATGTGAGTCTGAACGGCATGACCGTGAACTCAAAATGCTCGTAGCGAGTCCGGAAGGCCGTCTTTTTTATGTCGGCGGCTGCCACTCATATCTGGTGATATCCACGGCGTAAGCTGATTTTGCTGAAAAGCCGGGCCCCTTGGTGTTGGTCAAAAAGTTTGTCAGCCCAAGGAAGAGGGTAGCGATTCTTGATGGTAGCTTCATTCAATGCACGATAACCCACACACATCTGCATCTCGCCAGTTTTCTTTTTTACGAATTGTATTGATGCTGCATAAGGTGTCATGGATGGGCGGATAAACCCTTGAGCAAGCATCTCGTCGAGCTGCTCTTTTAGCTCTCTTAGCTCATGATCGCTCATTTGGTAGGCCCCTTGAACAGTAGGTCTACTGCCCGGATTCAGGTAGCTGCGATAGATGATGTCTCGTTGAGGAAGTAAAGCTTTCGGGAGTTCATTGGGGAAGACGTTTGAGAACTCCTGGATAAGGGATGCGAACTCTTCGGATACCATCGCAATCTTTGTCAAGGCCGATGAGGCTGATGAGGCCGATGATGAGTCAGCTCCTGCCACTTTCGCTTTTCCCATTGGCTCGAGATGTACAAGCCACGCGCGAGCTCCTCATTGTAGACAGTGCTTGGTAACATTTTGCAGTATCGGCTACACTACTTGTCGCTTTTTGTCTTCTGCGGCTTCCTCTACTGCTAACACCTCTGTTGCTTCCACTGCCGGCTTCCGTTCCACTAGTGGAAGTTGTTGTACGCCGTCAATCTCCACGTATATGTCACTACTCTTCCAGTCGACTTGCGGATTGTGCCGGTATAGGAAATCTTGTCCGATGATGATTTTGTGATCACTCATTTGATAAGACCTCCAGACCGTTACATTCCAAAGATCTCCCACTTGTAGTCGTAGTGGTTCTCAAAGTCTTCGTATCTGTAGTCTCCGATCGACGGTTTTTCCTTCTAAAGCCTCTGGTTCGTTCTGCAAACATAGCTTGCAAACCATGTTGTTCCATATGAAGTTGTGTGAAGCTCCTCCATCTAATAGTTCTGGTACCGTTCTGCGACTTCTACATCCTCAAGGCTGAACTTTTAGCAGCATCGCCGGTTGGTCGTCCTCGTACCCCTCGTCAAACTTTACGATCTCAGAAACCCTTTGCGGCAGTGTGGGCCGTTCAGATGGGCGGTCATTTGGCGCAGATCGCTCGTCACGAACAAGAGTTGTGCTTTTTACTCTTACCCTCTGCGCTTCCCGACTCAGTTTTTTGTGACTTCCTCCCCCTTTTTTGCCTACTGCTTCCTCCGAAAATTTGGAGTAATGTGCCCAACTTTTTCGCAGTTGTAGCAGGTTTGCCTGTCTCTCTAGTCAACAGCTTCCACTTCGATTGGAGTCGAAGAGTCCGCCAATTGGTTTTTCTTATTTCCACGATAACTGTGGTGAGGAGGCCGCCAGCCGTAGGATTCTTGGATCCGAGTGTTGGAATTGGTGTTGTCGATCTTTTTTGCTGCTCCAATCATCCAGGGAAAGTCGTTATGGATTCCGAAAAAAGTGATTGCTTGCCGGATTTATGGCTTGAGGCCATTGTTGTATTGAAAACAGAGTTCGTGGGGGGCGATGTCTGCTCCACTGATAATCTTACGGAATCTCAGCGCAAACTCCGCCATGCTGGAGCTTGTACCGTGCATCAGATTTCTTGTTCAGTCATCCAAAGCATGCGAGCATCGCGTGCGAGAACTCATTCTAGTCGGTTGGTGGCCTCAGCGCATCTTGGCACTATGGGTTGATCTGCTCCAAGGGTTGAACACATGCTGTCGGTGATGTGAGACGGGCGCCGTGAGCCGTCGATGACACTCCGCTGGTCTTCTGCTGCCGTTGGATTATCTTCAGATCGGACCACCAACTTAACGCCGTGCCACACAAAAAAGCGGCCGCGAGGTCAATTTTCTTCTGATCTTTGTTCACGCCAGCGGTGGTGAAGTACACCTCCAAACTCGTCATCTACATCCAAACCGTTGGTCCTTTTGATTTTGCATGATCAAATGGTTATGGTGGAGCCGGACAAAACTTGGGTTCGCTTGAGAGTTAAGAATTTCTCTCAACGAGCACCACTGCAGGCAGGCTTGCGTTGCAAAGAGCCTCCATTGCGACGTTGAGTTGTTGGAGCAGGTGGCTGATGATTCCTTTGAGTGCGGAGATCTTGTTTGTCTGTTCCTCGTTAATCCATGCCTGTCACCCACTGTCACATGCCGTCCCTTCTGTCGTAGTCGAGGCTGTTGGTAGGGGCGGCTGGTTTGTCGTTGTTGGGTCCGTGACCGGATTGGTCGCCGAGGCCGTAGGGGTCGTTCCAGCTGCTGTAAAGCTTGCCACGCTAGCATTTGTTGTTGCTTCAGGGTTTGCGTGCATCGGAACATTCTGCTCCTCCATTGCTGAAGTCATTGCCAAAGATCCATTATTGGTCGTCGGTTGCGCTCGCTTGCCTCAGGTCATAGTCGCAAAGTCTGCGAAGTGTTGACGTGTGAGATGCACTGACGGCTTGTTCGAGGTAGTCCTCCGAATGAGTAAAGTAGCCAGATGCCTCTCCAACAGCGCTGTGCTTTGACACCGAGTGTTATGTTGAACGGAGCGTAGATGGTGAACAGGCAGAAGTTGCGAGACAAGATACGGTGTAGATTTTGGGACACTTGAGCAATTATTCATTAGCGGTAAGTGTACCTCGATGACAAGTGTTGAAATGATCTAACATATATACATACAAGTGTCGAGTTACGAATGAAGCATAGTTGGGGTCGTTGGGTCGAATGTCGAGTGACGGGTGCAGAGTCGTTCGTGAGTGATCGGATTCAACAAGTTCTGCCGAGAAATTGGGAGTCTTCGAGAATCAACGGTGAAGATGCGCGATGCATCTTCATAAATCAATGTTTGTCGTGATGCGTTGAGAAGTCGACCAAAAGGTGGTGACCCTTTTGTTCGTAGGTCTGCTAGAGTGTTCAAAGCTTTCAAAAGGTTCAAGAATATCCACTAAGGGGGAAGCAGTTGGCCTAATAGCCCTCGGAGTTGGAGTGAATATCGCGGTTCTTGCAACGCGATGGGCTGTTTGTGTAATAACACAAATGCCCACTTTCGAAGATTAGGGACTTGTGTACGTCTAGTATGTAAGAGATAATAGTGGCATTAACTCTATTCATAATTGGACACATTCAGGTCAATGTGTTGATGATGATTGACGTTTTGGAACAAATCATTCGATTGTTTTTGCTGTTCTTGAAACCTTATGATTTCTCGACAGTCGTTTCCAAAGCAACCACTCACGACAGGACCTCACATGCATCCAGCAACCAACACCTGATGTATACCTCATTCGATGTTCCAGAAGCTGTATATGTAAGTAATTGGTCACTTGCCCCCGCTTTGAAAAGTACATAGTAAGGAGGCCTTCAATGTTATGAATGGCGACAAAACAGGGTTGAATTGTGTTTAAACAGTTTTGAATTCGTCAACCAACATCATCAAGAATTGCAGTTCAAGCGATGACCCCTTTTTCTTTCTTTCTTTTCATACAAAACCCTCGATTCAAAGTGCAAAGTGCTTTCAAATTCTGACCCGAATGAATTTGGGGGTTTCTAAGGTTTTGCAAGCGAGGTCTGCACAAACATAAAACCCATCTTTGAATGCCAGTCAGAGTATGGTTTGAAAGTGGTTTGCATGCGATTTGCACGGCTCGATCGCAGTCCAGCTCAAATACCTTTTTTCCTTTTCCTCCCCACAGGCTAACACCTTTTCTTCCACGCAAGCTGCTTTCTAACCAACCATGAATCACATAAGGGGTTTAGTTTTTTTTTTCTTTTTCTGTGGGCTCATGAGGGGCCCTTTTGGTAGCAGGATCCATCATGTTCCCTTTTGCGTGGATGGGGAGCCCGGGAACCCTAAAGAAACCCGGCTTCATCAAACAATCACAAACCAGTTGAAAGAGTGGTTTGTGATTGTTCAACAAAAATGTTGAGATCACCACTTTGATGCTGCATGCATGCCACATGGATTCGGTGCAAAACGCATGCCAAAAGTGTGTTGGGAGGTTAAACAAGGCCATCTGATCATCTTTGTGTAACCTGGGAGCATGGTTGCTCTACTTCAAAAAGCACATGTCACCAGACTAAGCTTGTATTTTAGCACTTGACACTTGTCGTTGAAGAACACTTAATGCTTTTTAAGAACTACCGGTGTCCCATTCTCCAAATGACGTTGTATTGTGTAGCTTATCCTTGTGTAGCGCACAGCACCACGTGGCTCGAGCAGAGGTAAATGGCTTGTGGGGAGTTAGACGGGTTGTGTGTTGGCTTGCGGTTTTGACCTAGTCGGCCAACCATTCCTTCCAATCCATTGCATTGGTATCGGAGCGCCGGGTTTCATACCCACAAAGAGTGAGGATAGTATTGCCATCCTACCTTGTAATGTTGCAGACATGCATCTTTTCGACGGTAAAAGAATATGCATGAGCACCCCGCCCCAATTTCAATTGCAATCAGTGACATGTCTCCTTGGTTGATTATTGGAAAACTGTAGAATTTGGAGGAAGGGCGGCGGTGGACATGTCATAAACGGCAACCGTTGTCCGCTCACTGATTTTTCCAACATGCAGCTTTTTCCTTGTTTAACAATAACATCTCCTAACCTCAAAAGAAGACCACGCGTATAAGGAAATTAGCTCTGAATCTGTAATGATGATGTAACTGTGGCACATAAGTTGGATTCAAAATGTTAGACAAAGTTCATTGGATGTTGAATACTAATTTATGCACGTGGGAACAACATGTAAATCAGTGGCAGTGCATCTAGACTGCATGCTTCTCAGTCGGACGCCTAGCATTTCACAACGTTGTCTGTTTTCTTGAGAGCACAGCAATCAAAGGAAACCAGTCTTGTTTACGAATGAACTATATTCATTTTATTCATAAACGGATATCTTCCATTCAACCTATCCAGTCATAGAGTAACACAACTTCTGTTGGTCGTTGATTAGCAAGCGGACCCGAAAACATTCCGTGGGGATGACTGTCAGCTGATAACGCCAATGGTAGTGAACACCATCGATTGCCAACTGTTGGTCACTGATAACCAAACGATGTTGCATACCACTGGTGCACCGGTGGTTCACATGCAAAGAACTGATGAGACGCAGATGACTCACCAAAACTCCTGTCATTGGCTATGGACGCCTCTCCACAGTGCACGTCTTTTGCAAAAGCACCGAGAGGCGGGAGGACCACAAACGCCAGATGCGGCATTGATCTGTGTTGATTTCCTATGTGTAACTGCACAGGCACTAAGAAGTGCGAGCTTTGGCAGACCGAGGCCGTGGCTATGATTCATGTCAATACTCAGTCTGTAGCCACATTGACTTCACAATTAAGCAGCACAATGGTAGAGGACACATCAGTAGTGCAGAATCCTAGGAAGAGTGCGGATGATGGTTTCGACGACTAGTACAATGGCTATGACAAGGAAGAGATGGGTGGAAATAGGAAGGCCATAGAAGGACCAGTTTGAGAAAATCTACAACCTTACAAACGGTATTTGCACAAAGTGCAACCTGTGGCCAAATGACTAACCCAACAATGTCTTCTGCATGTTGAAAATGTATGATTTTAGCCATGAAATTCAGCAGCCACCTGCCCTTTGCACATTGAAGGTAATGAAGATCATGAGACTATACGCATCTCCCCTAGCCAGACCCTTGCTTTTCTTGCACCTGCCTTGCGAGCTAGTGCACCTGCTGACTGAGAGACAGCTCCTAGCACTGCTGTCGCTAGCGTGGCAACGCAAGCCAGCTAGCTAACTCACTAGCACGCACAGGTGGAGGTGAGAACAGCAAGGGGTTGGCTAGGGACACAAACACAAGTGTCAGAAACTGCAAATGTTTGAAATGTGCAGAGAGGAATGACAACTGAGGTCTGGCCAACCTAAATAGTGCCACGGACCTAGTGGATGCACACACACACACACACACACACACACACACACACACACACACACACACACACACACACACGGCGCACAACGGCGCTTTTTTTCTAGCAGGACAAAACAGTGGCAAAAACACAGTTTTGCAGACACGTCAGAACGACAAGCCGTTTGAACCAGAACGACCACGTCGACAAGATCTACATCCTGATAGACTTCACGCCTCCGTGCTCTGACACAGTACGAGTCTACAAAATATGGAAATCTTCTGGGCGCCCGTCGCCACTGGCTGCTAGCCTGCTGCCGTTGTCGCCAGTCTTAGGGATCTGCACGTGAATGGACATGAGCCGAGGGGTCACCGTAAGCTGTGTACGACACACACAACAACACTCCTCCATGACCAGAGGGCGAAACACATCCATGCACATGCAGACACTGACGCTGTACAGAGCAGGAAATTCACAGCCGCTGCAAGCAGTAGGCACAGCACATACAGGGTGGCACATGAGGAATCAACCTGCAACAGGGGTGAGGCAGAGTCCAACGGAACGAGTGGCCGCATGAAACTTCGAACGACCCAGAGCTTTGGTCAAAAAATCCGCGCACTGCCTGTCAGTGCTCACGTGGATGACTCCGATCTCACCATGATCAACCAGGTCGCGCACGAAGTGATGCTCGACATTGATGTGCTTCGTGCGTGCATGGAACACACCTGAGTTCTTGGCGATGGCCTCCGCACTCATGTTGTCACACTGGAGAACCACGGGGGGAATAGACTGACGCAGTTCACACAACAGACGGACGAGCCAGACACATTCCGCTGCACCGGCGCCTAGGGCAACATACTCTGCCTCAGCAGTACTACGTGCGATGCAGCCCTGCTTCCCACTTCGCCAGGACACTGCAGTACCTCCAATGAGGAAGATGTAGCCGGTGCGACTTTTGCCATCTGGACTCCACGCCTAGTCGCTGTCTGTGCACCCATCGAGCACAACGGACACCTGCTCGCGAAAGCATAGGCCGAAGCGTGCGGTGGACAAAATGTAGCGTACACACCGGACTACGACTTCCAGTGTTCGCTGGCGCGGGGCCTACGAGAACTGGGCAAGCAGGTTCACAATGAAGGCAATGTTGAGCCGTGTCGTGGTGGCCAAGTACATGAGCGAGCCGATGACTCGCAGGTACATGGTCGGAAGATCGTCCACGTAGACGAGGATGGCGGCGACGGTGCTGGGCACTGTGAGATGAACAGGGATGGGTCAGCATCACTCTGAACGTACCCAGCGCGTATCAGCGTGCTGGTGATCTCCTGGTTCCAACAGCGCGGTGACTGCTTCAGGCCGTACAAGGCCTTCCGCAGCCGGTACACGCGACCGGTACCATCCTCAAAGCCAGGTGGCTGGACCATGTAAATCTCCTCCTCAAGATCCCCATTTAGGAAGGCGTTGTTGACATCCATCTGATGGAGTTCCCAATCGTGCTATGCCACCTGGCTCAACAACGTGAGTGTGGTCGTCATCCGCCCAACTGGGGCAAAGGTCTCGCTGTAGTCCACACCAGGGACCTGAGAGAAGCCCTTTGCTGTCAAGCGCGCCTTGTAGCGCTCCACAGTGTCGTCTGGCTTAAGCTTCTTGCGTAGAACCCACTTGGCCTTGATGGCCTTGCGGTTCTTTGGCAAGTCCACCAGCTCAAAGACGCCGTGCTCGCGGATGGCATCAAGCTCAGCCTTGCAGGCAGTGCGCCACTGCTCAGCATCAGGGGCTGACAAGGCCTCAGGCAGACTGGTGGGATCGGGAGCCAGCACTGGTGCACTCCGTGTAACCAGGGCATATGCTGCAGAGGGAGGGTCGATCGTCACCATGGACTCAGCGGCGTCATGAGCAAGACCGCGCTCATGAGCAAGTAGTGCTGTACCAGTGGCATAGCCGAGGTGAACCTCAGCAAGGGCGCGCACACTCAGCCCGAGGACCTTTGTGCCCGGATCACCGATGGCGACGCTGCGCGTGGGGCGCGGGCGGAGACGTCCGCCGGGTGCCCGTGTGTAGGGGTCCGACGGGGCAGGAGCAGTGGGCGCTGCTGACTCACATGCCGGTCTGGACCGCACGGCAGGCGTGCCACTCGAGGCTGGCGTGGCATCACCAGCTGGGGGCAGGCCCACGGCAGACGCAGGCGCGTCTATGACTGGAGGCAGGGATAGTTCAACGCTAGACACGGATGCGGGCACAGGGTCAGACTGAGCTTTAGACGTAGAAGAAGACGCAGAGTTAGACTCAGTCTCTGACCTGGAAACAGACGTAGGATCAGGCAAAGCCGTAGACGCGGAGGCAGACTCGGACATAGAAGCGAGCACGGGCGAGCGCGGAGAGTCAGGGGCAGAGGAGCGCGCCACAGACGGGGTGGGGCTGGGGGTGCCGGTGGGCACAACTGCTGGGGACAGCTCCGGGGGTGCCGGCGACGGAGTGACCGCAATGGACAGGGGCACAGTGCCAACCGGACCAGGAGCCTCCCCCACACTACGGGGACCAGAACACCCAGGCGCATGAGCAGCACACAGAGTGTGGATGCGAGCGAGGTCGCGGAAGGCGAGATGCTCGAAGAAGAGAGCGTCACGGGACTCCACGATGCGGTGGCGCTCTGGGTCCCAGAACCGCCAGGCCTTTGACCGCGTGGCGACGCAAACAAAGGCGCAAAGGCGGCCCCACGGAGAGAGCTTGCTCCCCTGCTACTCCGGCGTGAACCACACGCAGGCAAGGGAGCCCCAGACACGGGCGAGGCGCAGGTCTGCTCGACGCCCATACCACAACTCGTAGGGCGTGCGGTGACCTGGGAGGGGACCGTGGGGAATGCGGTTCCACACCCAGGTCATGTATGCCATGCCCTCAAAGGCAAAGGCCTCAGGCATGGCACTTTTGGCGCGCATGGCGCGGACCGCATCCTCCATGGTGCGGTTCCAGCGCTCGGAGACACCGTTTTGTTGGAGGGTGGCGGGAGCGGAGAGATTGTGAAAGACACCGAGCTCGGTGAAGGAGCGTGCCATGTCACCGAGGTACTCGCCGCCACCGTCCGAGCGAAAGGTCTGAAGGTGGTGGGGAGACTGGCGTTCGGCCATGACCAGCCAGATGCGGACCGCAATGGCTGCATCGCTCTTCTGACGCAGGCTGTAGACCCAGCGCATGCGCGTGAAGTCATCAGTCAACGTCAGGACGTAGTGACCGCGGTCTTCCTGAAACTCGACAGGGAGCGGACCCATGAGGTCGGAGTGGACAAGCTCCAGGGGCCGACGAGCCCTGGAGACAGACGCNGGTGGGGAGACTGGCGTTCGGCCATGACCAGCCAGATGCGGACCGCAATGGCTGCATCGCTCTTCTGACGCAGGCTGTAGACCCAGCGCATGCGCGTGAAGTCATCAGTCAACGTCAGGACGTAGTGACCGCGGTCTTCCTGAAACTCGACAGGGAGCGGACCCATGAGGTTGGAGTGGACAAGCTTAGGGGCCGACAAGCCCTGGAGACAGACGTAGGATAAGTGGACCGGTGCATTTTTCCCTCAGCACAGGCCAGACAGTCAGTCGTGGACGGCGCCTTGAAGGACGCTGCATCAAGACCAAGAGCAGGCTGAGTGCGGATCAGCCTATCGACAGCCCCCAGGTGCACATGACAAAGACGTTGATGCAGGAGGCGGTGGTGTTTGGGGGACAGAGCACCGGCGACGAAAACACGGGCAGCGGAAGAGGGAGGCAAAGGGGGTGTACTCGCAGAGCACCCAACAATGTGATATAGATCATCGACGACCGTCCCACTGAGGATGGTCTCCTCGGTGTCGCGCACAAAGATGCGAGCATCGGCAGCCATGTGCATGACACCGAGGCCCATCTTGGTGCAAGCACGGACAGACAGCAGGCTGAGTTCCAGATCAGGGACAAAAAGGACGTCGGAGATGTAGACGGGACCAGCTGGCCTGGTGAACTGCACAACCCCAACACCCTGGACAGGGACCTCATGTCCAACTGCAGTGCGAACAGAGCGCACAGCGCCAACGGGATGCAAGACGACAAAGGCGTCATGACGACACGTCATGTGATGGGTGGCACCAGAGTCCACGACCCATGTGGCATCTGTGACCCGTATACAAGGGGAAACGTGGCACTCGGTGACGGAACAAGGCGCGGCAGCAGGCCGCTCGGCAGGCGATGCGGCAAGACGAGCAACGGAGCGGACATGAGACGCATGCAACCAAGACGTGTCATTGGGTCCATCACGCACACACGACTGGGCATGGGGACCACCACAAACATCATCACACAACGACACAGACAGTCCACAGGCAGTAGGACCCCTCGACTCAGTCAACTCACTCGCACCTCCCTGAGATGAGCGCAACGCAAGAAGCTGGTGAGGCTCGGCGATCATCCTGTCGCGCTCGGCGAGCGCCTGGTCGTGAGGATCAGTGGAGGAGCCTGCTGTGGCGGCGGACTCCTCTGGGACGGTTGTGGTAGTGGTGGCCGAGCAGGCGGTCGCACCGGACGTTTGGCGCATGTGCGCCTCGTGTGCTTGCTACAGCCCACGGGTGACCTTGGCCCAATCCAGTGGGTGTTTTGTCAGGCGGGTGCAGTCGAGATAGCGATGGTCACCACCGCAGTCGAAGAACACGAGGCGACGTCCCGTCGTGCTGCTAGAGCCGCTGCTGCTGCTGCCGCCGCCGCTACTGCTGCTCCTCCCGCCGCTGCTGCTGCTGCTGACACTACCAGTGCTGGCGCCGCTGCTGGTCTCGTCGCTGGAACCACCACCCGACGCTCTGCGATCGAGCAGCCGTTGCTGTAGACAGAGGGAAGGGCGACGCGGTGGCAACTGCAGCTAAAGCGGTACTGCGGCGAGCGCGGTTCGCGGCGTCCATACCTGCCACATCCAGAAAGTGGAGAGTGGCCCAGCGCAACAGGGTCCCGTCGCTCGCCATGTCGTGAAGCAGCGTCTGGTCGAAGTTGCTGAAGACGCGCGCGTAATCGGGGTGGATGCTGTAGAGGATGATCTGGAAGGTGGAGTATTGAGCAGGAGCGCCGTCCCCAAGATCCTCATACAACTGGATCGCCCGGCGCCAGTAGTCGGCTGCAGACTCCTGAGCAGTCTGGCAGAGGGAGTTGAAGTCGGCGAGGCACTGGGATGTCAAAGCCAAGGTGGCGCCCTCAAACAGAGTGACGGCGAGTGCCCATGCTGCGCAAGGGTTAGCTCCTGAGCCGGTCAGCAAATCGCCAAGGAACCGACTGAAGTCCTTGGTGAAGTCGGGGCGGCCTTCATCAGGTCGGAATCTGCGCGGACTGCCATGTGTGTCTGAGCGGGGTCAGACGCCTGATATGGTGCGAGGTAGTAGGGGAGGACTCCCTCACTCATGGCCCACATGCGAAAGCGTGGTTCCCAGGACTTGAAGTCATTCCCAGTCCGGAAGACGGGCGGGTCTGACTCAAACCACTTGGGTGGCTTGACCGTCGGTAGAGCAACGGCCGAAGCCACCGCGGGGCCAGGCATCGAGGAGGTAATTCCCTTACCCAGGCGGGGTCGCAGAGCCAGCTCCTCAAAGCTCAGTGGGCGGCGAGATGAGCTCGGGTCAGCGTTGGAGCTGGAGTTGGTGCCCTGGAGGGCTGCATTGGCCTCACGCGCTCTACGACACGCCTCCAGGCGGATGAGGCGCGCTCGGAGCACCTCTTCCTCGCCCTCCTCGCCGGAGTCGGAGAGGTTCTCCGCGACTTTATCACCATTACAGCCGTGGGCAAGGTGGTCCGCGCTCGGTTCAGTCGACGGACGGTGCTGCTGCTGCTGGGGCAGCAAGCCCCTAACCATATCCTGTAGTTCGGCCACCTGTCTCGACAAGGTATCGTGGTTCTCCGCCTGTAGGTCCGCCAGTGCGCGCACTTGGTGCGCCAATGTTGTCGGGCTCGGCGGCCGCTACTGCTGCTGCTGCAGGGGTGGCTGCAGGTGTTGTGGCGGTGGCTGCTGCTGTCGCTGCTGCTGGTGCTGCTGCTGCAGTGGCTGCTGTTGCTGTAGTGGCGGCTGCTACTACTGCTGCTGCTGCTGCTGCGACTGCTGCTGCCGCTGAGGTGATGGTGGCGGTGGTCGACGTTGACCGGTGACGGCACTGCCCTTGGCAGCTGTGTCGGCAGCCATACTGGGAGAGGTTTGCTTCGGCATGGCAACCGGTCTCCTCCCGTGTTTTCCCTTCCGCGGAAGTCCTCCGTGGAGCGTCTCCACGGAACCGCCCCTCCGCGGAACTTCCTCCCCGCAGAACTCCTCCGCGGAGCATCTCCGTGGATACCTTCTGCGGTGAACTTCACCGCGGAAGCTCACCGCGGATCACCACGGATTATCGCGGATTACCGCGGATTATCACGGAGTACCGCGGTTTTACCGTGATTTTGCCGCCGACGACCGCGGTCAGGCCAAGCACCGCAGGAGTTCCGCGGGCGGGCGCGGAGTGCCGGTCGTGCCGTTTGTAGAACGCGGCGAGATGCCACGAGTTGCTGAGGTTCCGCGGTCAGCACGTTCCGCACCCGCCGCGCAGCGCTCGCGTTCTGTAAGCAGAGGGTGTGCCGCGGACTTGCGACCGCGGAGCTGCGACGAGTGGCGCTAGTGTGTTCCGAAACTGCCGCAGAGGTGCCGTGGTGGAGATGTGCGGATCCGCGGAACACCGCGGATCTGTAGTGGCGACGTCACCGCGAGGTGACGAACTCAGAACGCCGAGTGCCTCCGCGACACTCGATGCGTGTTCCGACACGGTCGCGCGGTTGCCGCGCCCACCGCGGATGCTTTGTCACCGCGGAGCACCGCGGAACGACCGCGGAACAACCGCGAGTCGACCACGGAACGACCGCGGATTCACCGCGGATTTTACTAAAAAGCGGTCGAAGTGGTGGTGGGCCCTCCCAGGACCTCCCGCCGAGACCATGGGCACTGCTGCTGCTGCTCCTCAAGGCAACGGCTGCGGTTGCTCACGACTTCTTCAGCTGCTGCGTCTCTGCTGCGCAGCTATGCGAGCACTGGCTTGCCGCTCTGATACCATGAGAGACAGCTCCTAGCACTGCTGTCGCTAGCATGGCAACGCAAGCCAGCTAGCTAACTCACTAGCACGCACAGGTGGATGTGAGAACCGCAAGGGGTTGGCTAGGGACACAAACACAAGTGTCAGAAGCTGCAAATGTTTGAAATGTGCAGAGAGGAATGACAACTGAGGTCTGGCCAACCTAAATAGTGCCACGGACCTAGTGGATGCACACACACACACGGCGCACAACGGCGCTATTCTTCTAGCAGGACAAAACAGTGGCAAAAACACAATTTTGGTCACAATATCCTGCATACACGTCAGAACAACGAGCCGTTTGAACCAGAATGGCCACGTCGACAAGATCTACATCCTGATAGGCTGCACGCCTCCGTGCTCTGACACAGCACGAGTCTACAAGATACGGAAGTCTTCTGGGCGCCCGTCGCCACCAGCTGCCAGCCTGCTGCCGCTGTCGCCAGTCTCAGGGATCTGCACGTGAATGGACATGAGCCGAGGGGTCACCGTAAGCTGTGTACGACACACACAACAACACTGACTAGACAGTGTAGCCACGTCAGTGGCAAAAACACTAGGAAGCTTCCAAGAAATTTCTCTATCGTCGTGTGGCTACTTTTGTGGTCATTTTTGGAAAAGATTCCGGGCATGTGTTAGCCAGTCCAAAATCAGCGTGTTCTGTGAATGATTCCTCTAAGAGATTGTAAGAGTGTCTTAGGCAAGAATTGCCATCAAGAACGAACAGAATGACTGGTGGCTGGTGAGAGTTCCCCCAAGCAGACAAAGCTCCATCAACACCAAATCCTTCAAATAAAACCCTGAGTCACGCAAGGAGCTCTACAAAACACAAAGAGTTACGCTACTGCCTCTATTTCAAGGTGGATGTTTTAACTTGTTGCAGAAGGCACAATTTAATGGTGAATTTTAGGCCTTTTCTGGTCAGTTTGGACATAGTTCCGTTGATAGCTTGGCACATAAGACACATTTAATGATTGTGACTTCGCGAGTTGACCCCCGGCAGCGTGCATGCAGGTGTGAGATTTCTCGCAGGTGGAAGAAATCTTCTGCAATGGCGGGGCTGCTTTCTTCCGCGTGCAAGCAAGCGCATGTGGGAGTCGATCCGACGCGGGAAAAAAAAAAGTAAAAGCGGACATTACTTTGCGGACAAGACGTCAGAACAGGCATGATTTCATGAAATCTCGGGAGTTTTTCACCGATGAACACCGCCGGTAGGGTACTTGCTTACCCCATTAATGTTGAACGCCTGAAACTGGCTACCAGCAAGGTTTGAATACTTTCAACGGGAAAATTGGATGAAATGAGTGTAAAAGAATGTAAGTTCATTAGTTGACACCGTTTCAGAACGTAACCCCATGCAGGATTGTCTTGCGACGCCTTTACCTCAATCTGATTGTAGTTCTCTACCATGTTCGTGGAATTGTTGATTGCAATACTTGCGCAACATCTAAGGTTTTCTGGAAACTTACATGTTGGATTCCCTCTCTTGGATAGCACCTCACAGCGTCTTTCAATGTTTAGGAAAACCTTTCCAGCTATAAACCACGAATGAAACTACCTCAAGTGTCAAGGTAGATGTAGAGCATGGAAGGCCACTCGTTCGAGTATGTGGACAATGTTTTCCCATGCCTAAAGCCTTCCGCATTGATTAAGCTTGAACTCCAATGTTTGAAAAATTCACAGATTGGATTTTGTGCTAACAATGGTCATTATGCATTGGCCACAACAATTTGTGAGTATCAGCCTTGGGTAGAGTTATGGTGGCTACATCACCTGCAAAAGTTTCCATTCACAGCTTCGTAAAAAACCATGCATCACTGGTTGATTCACTTTGGCTAACATGCTGGTCCTAGTCAGGACACTGTGCAGGCTCACAACCAGTGCGGAGGAAGCACAAAGTACAATTACACAGCTATGCACAAGAACGTACACATGCATTTCAGACGCATAACAATCAAAGTGGATATAGACCTTGCAAGAAGGCTGAGAGCAAGGTCCTCCACGTTAAGCTTCAAGCTTTTGTCAAAAGGCTGCGCAGGACGTAATGAAGGGTGCCTCCGTGTTGGTAATAGGTCAACTCTACGTGCAGTCCAGAAGAAAACATCACAAAAACGAGATATGCCCGCTGTCTTGAAATTCATCCTGTTCGACCTCTTTCCATGTCACAAGTCTTCGATTCGACTTCTTTTCTTTGCAACTTGCTTCAAAGGCTCCTCCTCTTTGGAGTGCACACGATGGCCTGCGATGGTTTTGAAGATAAGTCTCCAGAGGTGATATTCAGGTCACAAGATTTACGTTAAGCGTGAAAAACTTTGCATGAACCTCCGGGGAAACCATGTGCATGTTTTTTTACTCAAGCTATGCAAATTGACATACTCATCAAAGAAAGCTGCCACTTGGGTGGGGAACGCACCTGTGTGTCAAAGCGCAATGTGGCATCAAACTCCTTGCCAGAATCCATTGAGACTTTCACATCCATTCCCGGCTTGATCTGGTCCAACGGCGGAAGGTGAAGAGTGACGCGCTCGTAGCCTGTCAGCCCGAGAGTCTCCGCGTCCTGTCCCGCTTTGAAGCACACGGGGATGATGCCCATGCCCACCAGGTTGCTTCAGTGAATGCGCTCAAAGGACTTCACAATCACCGCCTTCACACCTTACAAACCACAAAAAAGCGCATCGGCCAAGTGAGAAAAAACATTCATGGTACACACAACAGTTAATAATGGCTGGCTACTGGATGAGCAATGGGAAAGGCATCACTGGGTAGACACTGGCGCGGCGCAAATGGGGAGGATCACTGGAAAGGCCAGCTAGCAAAAAGCTGTGCAATTGGATTGCAAACCCCTGATATATGCTGAAGTCAAGTGGAGTACGTTGGAACTCGAGTTCCGACAACTGTTCGCACATGGCACACAATATGCACCCTCAATAGATGACCTGTTTCTCAGCGGGATTCAGCAAAAGCAAACATCATGGAGAAATACCTCCCGAGTGTCTCACTCTTGTGCCCAGCCTACGTGCAAGTAAGGGCCTTTTGCTGCCCAATCCCGCGAGCTTCCACTTCCGTACTCCGCGCCAGCCAGAATGACTATGCCCTCCCCGGCATCCTGGTACTTCTGCGAACCACCAGGAACGACCATAAATGACAACGTAAATCTCCAGGTCAGAGAACACATGAACAGAAGATGTTGACAGAAGGTGAAGGAACACAAGCAGCACAAATCAAGTGATATGAAAGATGCATGTCCCCCCTGCAAGGGCAGCTGGATTGCACAGCCAAAATACCCAAACGGTCATCATCCAGAGTTCAGGAGAACCGCTCTCAATCTGCCAACAAATCTGAATCGTCAGACAGAGACCTCACCCGCAAGGTTCTCAAACACAGACACTGTTGACAGCAACAAGGGCACACTCACCATTGCAGCATCGTACACAGACAGCTTCTCCTAGGGTGGCACGTGGATTGTACGTGGGCCATCTTCTCCTCCCAAGAACTTGTTGACGAGGCGGATGTTGGCAAACGTGCCACTGTCCATGACTTTGTCGTTACCACAGCAGCTGCCATATGAGTGAAAGTCATGACGAGCGACGGCTCTCTCCATCAGATACTTGGCGACATGACTGTCCTTGTGAATGCTACCTGGAAATGCAAGACATCCAAGACAAGGAGCAGATCAATAACCAAACACGGCCATGAAGTCTAATAAAAAAACAGCCACCGCACTTCAACTAATAAGCTTATAAAGTCACTGCCAGAGTCAGTCTTTATGGCTGATAGAGTCCATCCCCCCCACTCCCCCCACGCCCCTCCCCTCAACAAAAGAAACGAGCCCCCCCAACCCCCAAACAACATAGAACTAAAAAGGCACCCTTGCGCCACCTTACCAGTGGGCGAGATGTGGTCGTTGGTGATGATGTCCCCAAGATTGAGAAGACAGTATGCATCCTGCACAGGAGAAGTGCCTGGAGGGTCCTTGCTCATGCTTAGGAAAAACGACGGCTGGTGGATGAATGCCGACTTGGAATCCGAAGAGTACTATGCACCCTCCGGCGCCGGCAGCTCGTTCCACAACGTATTACCTCGAGTGATCGTCTCATGTATCTTACGGAGGTTTTCGGGCAAGACGGAAGCCTTAACCACCCGAGCCACCTCTGCAGACGAGGGCCAAACTTTGGCTAGGAAAACTGGCTTGTTGTCTTTGCCATGTCCAACGGGTTCTGTGGCAAAGTCAATGTTCACCTGCAAGTCAAAGTACACACAGGCCAAAACTTGGTGAGAGATTTCATTCTTCGGTTCATGCTCAAACAGAAAAAACATTCCACATAAATGGTTGAGGACCGCAACCGTCCAAAGCACAGTTGGGAATGCAACAAAGAGTCATTATCAGACGGTCAAAGGTCAGAGATCAATGCAGGAAAGTCTTACAGTTCCAGCGAGCGCACATGCAACGACCCGCGGAAGAGAGGCTAATTAGTTGGCTCATGTGAGAAGCATCATTCAGACTAATCATAGGCTAAAAGCAAGAGGATATTGTGCAAGCTATGGTAGGCACATACCTCCCAAGCAAAAGAAAAAGGCACCCTACAACACAGAAACAACGATTGGAATGAAGAGGCCCATTGAACAGACTCAAGATGGTTGTTCTCACCTCTTCTCAAGGTACTTGGTGATGAAACCGGATCCAGTGCAAGACTGGTCTTCATCCACGGCTTCACCTGGCAATCATCATCACGCGCCCAGGGGTATTTGCTTGCATAAGAAAGGCACTGGATTTACTCACAAGGGGTTGTGGGGGGGAAAATATGCAACCAGAGCAACTTGGACAAGCCGAACTGCCCAGTAGCCCACAGCCTATGAAACCCTTTTCTCCTCCACAGCTCTGACAACAGTGATGTAGAGGCAAAACTACCCAATCTCCTCACCTAGAGACCCAGATATGTTGCCTTCTTGGCAACGAGGACGGCGCCAAGCATTACAGAGGGGTTGGAGGTTTTGGTGCAGCCGGTGATGGCGGCGATCACCATCGAGCCGTGCCGCAACTATGTTGGCTCCCCCTTGAAGGTGAAATCTGCCACTTTAGACTGCTTCTCCTTTGGAATGGCAAAACCCTACACGCGAAGTCACCCAAAGGAATGGCACAAGAAACAGAGGCACCATTGAGTAATGCTATTGTACATGATGACCTCCCATGAAGACAAGTGAAGGGTTACGAGAAGTTTCACAGCGACACTTGGAGCGTGTTCGAAGCATGGGACAGAGACATCGATTACACCTTGAAATCGAGAGGGTTGTCAAGGCATGCCTGCCAGTCGTGCGTCATGTCCTTAATGGCCACACCGTCATGACGCTTGCGTTGAATGAACGGAAGGAAAAGTTGGGGGGGGGGCATTGGGGGGAAGTTGGGGGGCCAAAGTTGTGGGGGGGACGGGGGGTCATCGAG
>SZWC01002968.1:31021-44972 GCA_023375785.1 Penium margaritaceum | reverse complement strand
CCCTCCTCCCACCCCCCCTCTCAACCCGAAGTGTGTTCCCGGGGAGTGGTTAGGTCACTAGTGGCATGCAGTATGATTAGTGGTGTAGAAGGAGGACCGGATCACGACACTCACCTCACTGTAGTCCACAAAGAGCTTGTTCTTGCAAAGGTACGACTCAATGAGCTTGACCTTGCTCTCGTCCCTTCCTGTCGTGCCCAAGTAGTTGAGTATGACGAGGTCAACGGGAGAAAAACCCATGGTGGCGCCGTACTCATGGGACTCGATGGTGGCGCGGTCTGCCAGCGTCTGCGCAATGCTGCATACCTTCACTTGAGTCCAGAAAAAAGGTACAGATTCATCTTGGAACTTGGGAAACTGAGGGAATCGACATCAGACATGAACATCAGACGAGCTTGAGACTGAAAAAAGTTGTAACATACCATAAAAATCGACAAACTTGTCAACGACGCCATGCTTCCTGAGCATCTATGTGCATGTGAGCACGAGATCGGTGGCTGTGACACTCATCGTCATCGATCCAGTCAGCTTGAAACCCACCACCTCTAGTAGCACCATGCTCATCAGCTGCATGGAGAAGGAAAGGCACAGGTTATAGGATTGTTGGATCCCGGAAGTGAAAAGAAGAACTTGACGAACGCAGCCAAATGCAGGATGATGTGGGAGTGCTTTCAAGTTTTTTTTCAGTCCAAAAATGTGTCGGTGCTGAAACGGTTCCACACATACCTGACCCAACATGGCAGCTCTTCCTCAATGCCACCTACTCCCCATGAATCATAGTGGTGTGAGAGTCGGTGCCGACAACGCTGTCTGGGTACGGAAACTCGTCCCTTTGAAAGACGACACGTGCCAGATACTCCAGATTGACCTGCACTTTGGCACACATGATTTGGAACCCTAACATCACACACCAATGCAGGCTTAAGTGTGGCCACTTGAAAAATCAAACTACACTAATTCAGGCCACAGGATTCATGGACAGGCGGGCCTGTCCATGAATCCGCATTTAAATGTGTAACAGCAACAAATGTCAGAAGAGTTGGACTCTCGTCCCAAGTCTTCGGGAGAAGAGTTTTCACCAAGCAGCCTCTCTTATCATTCACCCATTGAACAAAGCCAGATCCATGAAGAAAAATGAGGAGCATAGATTCCTCGTTGGCATTCAACAGTAGAATAAAACTCAAAATTGGCCACTCTGCACTCATCACCTTGCTCGTGCTCTCACGTGGTGGAAGCTGCCAAGACTACTACTTTGACGTTTTGCAAAATGTCCTGCCTGTTCAACTCTCCTCTCATCTGATGGACGAGGCCAGATCTAGGTGGCACCACGAGCATATTCTGAAATGCCTTTGCACCCCACTTGAAGAATGCAAAGCGCTCATAGTTGTGGTCAAATTCCATCTTCATGTTGAATTGAAGGGCATTGTGGGAGCCAGCAGTGTCCACTTGAACAGAATGATCAATCACAAGATCCACAGGAATCTGAAACCCAACAGAGATGAAACAAAAGAACACGACTCGTACAATTGAGAACACGAAAGAGGGCCCGCTTGACCACGGGCCAAATCTCACGTGACACTCATTCACAAATTCAACAACACCATCAGCCGGAAGTTATCAGTCTGGCAAAGTGATAGCAAAGGGCGTGACAGCAATTCATGGCCATATGATGGAAGAAAGGAGAGCGAATCAGACGAGTCCCAAGCACAGTTTCAAGTAAATCTCCGTTGAAGCACTATTTTCAATGAAAACGAGGATGCTTGCAGCTGGTGGATGTTGCACATGGGACTTTTAGTCGAGTCACACGCTGGTAGTCAGGCATAAGGATGTCAAAGGATCTCCCTCGCTCTTGTCTACCCCTCCTCCCCGCCCCAGTCTTCTCTATACCCTGTTAGTGGCCACTGAGCCACACATTCTGTCAACCAATTCCAACCAATTTCCATACAACCACACACCATCTTCAGCCACACAACGCATACACCATTTTTCTCACATGCTTTTCGTTTTGCGACAATTATGGTCATCCTTCTCCTCCTTGCAATATCCCCTTTGCCTCACATTCTAAAGAAAAACATGGAGTTTTTCAGTCAAACTTGTATTTGGGCCACAGTTAAGCCACACAACATGCGTTCATTCCAAAAAGGCTAGCATACTTGCTTCAGTGATGTCATCAGTCAACAAATTATGCTTCTTCCTAGCAACCTGACACCTCGTCTTCTACAGACGCACTACAGAAATCAAAGGAGGGGATGTACAAAATGATCTGTGGGTTGATCGCGTAGGAGTCGCCACCAAGATGTTTGATGGCGTGAAGCATAGCCGCCAAATCCACAATAGCCGGCACACCAGTGAAATCTTGGAGAGGAGGACAAGGAGGAGGACGAGGAAGGAGGAGGAGGATAAGGAGGAGGAGGAGTAGGACGAGGAAGGAGGAGGATGAGGAGGGGAGGATGAGCAAACATCCGATATGCATAGGCCTACAACTCGATAGCGTAGAGTGATTTCAATCTACTCCACCTCTGCGTGCGTGCTGAAGGGGACAGACTGACCTATAGGATGATGCCGGCGGGCTTAAACGGAATCTTGACTTGCTCAGGGGTTGTCTTCTCCCAGTCCAGAATCTTCTCAACGTTCGACGGCATGACGTGGAAGTTGTCGCAGTTGTGCACCGCCAACTCCAGCAAGATCCAGATGGAGTACGGCAGCTTATCTGCAACGACGACAAAGGCAGCGATGTCCACTTATGGATTTTTTTCTGTGGAAAACTTCTTGCTGAGCAGAGTTTACCAAAACAACGAGGGTTGCCAGAAGGTGAAAGTAGACATGAGCATGGCCTTATGCTTTTGGAGCTGCTACAATCTGATGACTGACCGACTCTCGCATCGTCCAGCTTGGTGAGGGTGTAATAGCCGCAAGCGCCGGCGTCGTCTTCTGTCACCAGTTCCGTGAGAATCCCGTTGAACGGTTTACCTTTGGGCGCCATGACTATGGGCAAGGTACAATGAGAGCACGGAGATGCCAAGGCCAAAAGGCGGGAGCCATGCCAGATGGGAAGGAATCAGCTGAAATCTTGGGGATTCAAACTTCACGACTGTAACACGGCCTCAATCGGCCGGAAGTCAAGTCAGTGCGGCTGAAAAGGTTGGCAAGCTGAACAGCGGGCAGAGCTGCTGAGAGCGGGGGCGGAAGGTTTGCTCAGGGTGACGGTCTCGTTGCTGCTGTGACACACAAGGAATAGAAACGGAGGCAGACCTGATGCGATTTGGCGCGAAAAAGATGCTCAATAGAGGGCCTCCGACGGTCGTGGGCCTAGAAGACTGCGGCAAGCCGTGGACACCTAGACCAGGGAGGCAGCACGATAACTAAGCCTACTTTGAAACCCATGATGTGCTTTGTGCCGTTCCTGTACAGTTTACTGTGACCACTCGGCCGCGTACATACTCGTGCAGATCCCTGAGGCAGGCGGCCCTGGTGACACCGGCACGACGACAGGCGGCGGACTACCCGTCTGGAGCTGACCGACCACTGTTCCAGAGCCCCAGATGTCACCGGGACTCCTTGCTGTGCCTTCTACGTCTTGCAGGCGCCTTTCGGCGGACTGGGCATGAGGCCCATTTGCATGTTTTTGCATTGTATCCTCGCTGTCAGTCGATGGATGCATGCATGTGACCAGTCGCTGCGTCCGTCTTTTGATTCTGCATGTCTAGGTTCAGACGGCGTAGGATTCTGACATGTGTGCGCAGAGTTACGGCCAAAACAGTGGTTTTGGGCCGGATTTAGGACAGGTCTTGGACTGCCGCGTGCGACACCCGCCGTGCGCCGCGGCAGGTATTTATGCCCTGGACCTGTCAGTTGTCATTTCTCTCTGCATATGCTATATTGAAGCATTCTGACACTTTGACTTGTGTCTCCTAACCAAACCCTTGCCGTTGTGTGTACGACCTGTGACTATCGTCACCGTCTGACTAGGCACTGACGCCCGGTCAGCGGCCGTGTTGCTAGGAAGCTTCTACGCACTTTCTCATGGTATCAGAGCAGTGAGACAGATCTCACTGAGCTGCGCAGCAGAGACGCAGCAGAGCAGCAGCAGTGAGAGTCACCGCTGCAGTAGATCTTCTGGGACCTGTTGGAGACGGCCGTTCGCCGTCCGCGTACTCCACCCACGACGTGAGATCGCAGCTCCTGAGGCAGCAGCAGCAGCACGTACCGCCACGCAGAGGTGTGTGGCGGCTACGGTGCGTGCAGCCACCACTCCCCCCCACAGCCGCAACAGCAGAGCAGCAGCAGCAGAGGCGGCGGCGGCAGCAACGCAGCAGCAGCGCAGCAGCAGCGGCCGCCACAGCGGCGTGGCAACAGCGGCGGCAGCAGCAGCGCAGCAGCGGCGCTGGCAGCAGCAGCGCAGCAGCGGCAGCGGCACAGCAGCAGCAGCGGCAGTCGCAGCGGCAGCAGCAACGCAACAGTGGCAGCAACAGCAGCGCGCGGCGGCGGCAGCCAGCAGCAAAAGCGCGACGGCGGCAGCTAGCAGCAACTGTAGCGCGCAGCAACAGCGTCGCGCGCAGCAGCAGCAGCAGCAGTGCAGCCACCGTTGCCACCGCTGCACACGCAGCTACGCAGCTGCTGCTGCAGCTGACAGCGCAGCTGCAGCAGCAGTTGGGCGAAAGCTGCTGCGCAGCTTCCGCGGAGCTGCCGCGCGCCACCGCGTAGCAGCATAACCGTGACAAGAAAAAAAAAAGGAGGGGACGAGCTGACGTCAGCATTGTTGGTTGCTGACGTCATCAGGTTGTGCTGATGTCAGCAACCACTTGCTGAAATCAGCATTACACTTAGCCAAGTTTTCAACCGAAAAGTCAAAAGTTGCCAGCGTTTCAACTACCCGAGAAACGCAGACGGTTTTGAAATCCGGCAAACTTGACCTGTCGTCCCATGGTGAGCGGCGACATGAGTTCGCCCAACGACAAGGACAAGGGACCAGGTGATCCCTCCTCCTCTTCTTCAGGGGTAGTAAGCCCTTGCTCGCAGGCCATTGAGGACCTGCGCAGCCAGCAGGAGGAGATGCGTCGTCTGCAACGAGAGCAGACTGACGCGATCCGTACGCTGACTGAGCTCCTGCGTGCTCAGTCCATGGCTCCTCCGCGGATTTCTGAGGCAAGTGCCGGCGTTGTGGCCTACACCCAGCACTCGGCTCAGGTGCCCGTGACAGGTGCTCCGCCTGCTTCACCTCCTGGTGTGGTTTCCCCACCACCTGCGGACCTCCTTGATGACGAGCCATTCATGCCAGGCTTCGAGGATGACTCCCAGGAGCGGGAGATTCGTCTTCTACAGGAGCGCCTCCGTCAGCTACAGACGGGTATCCGACCTCCACCCGTGTCCCCGATACGACCGTCACCTGACTTCCCCAGTGATCACCCCCTTCAAGGAGTTTTCCCCGTCACTCGCCCTCCTCAGCCTGCGGCTGCTCTCCCCACGGAGAGGCAGCCAAAGGACTTTGAGGCACCACCTCCACGGTACATCGGCGAGGATGGATTTGACTACTGGGAGATCCTGTTTCAGGTGTGGGCCACCTCTGAGGGAGTGTGCCCTTACTACCACAGCCCATACCAGTCTACAGATCCAGCACAGGTGCTGACAGCAGCCCGGGCTATGCGAGGGCTTCTCTACGCCATGCCACGCGAGACTGTTGTTGACTTCCGTCCCTTCCTCGGCGAGGCGGGCACAGGCACCGGAGCTGATCCTCGTGGAGGCTGGGATCTGGCGTTGTTCCTACTGGCCACAAAGACGCACGCCACGCATGCGTCACACATTCGTGCTTTCCACTCTCTTCGTCAGGGACCAGCGGAACCTGCAGCGGATTACTGGCGATGCGCCATGCGTATCTACACGCGCCTGGGGACCTCAAGGGGCACACAGCTGTGGGCGCTTCGGACGATCATGCTCGGAGTTCGCCTGAAGTACACCGACATATTCACACGGTACAGTGACACTGCTCTCGAGCCTTTCTCAGCCACCCTACAGCTGCTCCCTTGGGCCCATCATCTTTTCCTCCAGGTGACGTCGGCCCGCGAGGCAGCAGTAGCACATCAGGAGACTTCCCTCACTGTAGCAGTCCTCGCCTCACCACCATCTTCCCTCCTGCAGTCACCCTCACCTTCCTCCATCACGACCTCATCTTCCTCCTCCTCTTTGACCCCGTCTACACCCACGCAAACGCAGGGCGTTGTAGCAGCTGCCTAAGGGAAGAAGAAGTATAGGAAGCGCGGATTGGGTCAGCAGCAGTCGTCATCCAATGGTAGCAGTGGCCGTTACGTGCACTGCTACAACTGTGGAGGTACCCATCGCTACACCGAGTGCCAGCAGCCACTCGACTGGGAGAGCATCACTCGCGGACTTCAGGCTGCCCATGCTGCTCGCACCGCGTCCGGCACGTCGTCCGCACACTCCTCTGGACGCGCGACGACTACGACTGCAGCTGTTCCTGCATCCTCACCGGCGAGCAGCAGTGATCCAGACCCACGTGACCGCACCATCGCCGAGCTTTGTCATCTTCTGGCGCTTCGCTTTTAGGGAGGTGCAAGTGTGTTGTCATCGTCGAGTGGGTCACAGACTGCTTGTTCGTCCGTCCTCGTGACTCGTGATGACACGTGTGGAGGAGCACAATCCGCATGTTATGATGATGGACCTGACTACACTGACTGGATTCATGAGTCTCACCTTCGTGATGTACGTCGTTCCTTCCCACTGACGGCTTAGCGTCCCTCTGATGCCGAGTGTTCTATTGCTCGTTGTACAGTGACGTCCGCCAGTCGTGACTCCGGTGGCACTTGGATCATCGATTCCGGTGCCACCCACCACATGACGTGTCGTCGTAGTGACTTTGTGGTACTTGGTCCTGTCACGACTGTCCGTTCTGTTCGTACAGGTTCTGGTCAGTCCTTACCGGTTCACGGTGTTGGGGTTGTATGCTTTGATGGTCCGTCTGGCCCCCTGTATCTCTCTGACATGCTGTTTGTGCCTGATCTCGAGCTCAGTCTGCTGTCTATGCGTGCCTGCACTCTGATGGGTCTCTCCGTTGAGCATACCGCTGATTCAGCGATTGTGATTGCTCTTGACACCCGTAGCATTGTCCTGCGTGCTTCAATCGTACATGATTTGTACCGCATTGCTCGGCCCTCCTCCCCTTGCTCTCCCTCCTCCTCTGGTCGCGTTTTTGTCACTCGTGTTCTATCCCCGGAACACCAGCGGTTGCTCCACCGACGTCTGTGTCACGTGGGCTCCGACACTGTGTCGAAGCTCATCCGGACACGGCCCGCTCTTAGTCTTGACGTGGCTTCTTTCGAGAAGTCACCCAAGACCGACTGTCTTTTTTGCGCTCAGGGTAAGATACACCGGTGCACTTACCCTGATTCGCGTTCTCGAGCGCTGAGGCCCCTCGAGTTGGTCCACTCGGACCTGCTCGGTCCTCTCCCGGTCGAGTCGCTGTCCGAGAGGGGCCGGTATGTTCTGACGCTGACTGATGACTTCACCCGGATGCGGTGGGTCGATAGTTTGCGTCAGAAGAGCGACGCCGCCCTTGCGGTTCGGCTCTGGCTCGTGATGGCTGAGCGTATGTCTCGCAACATGCTACATACCTTTCGCTCGGATCACGGCGGCGAGTTCCTTGGCGAGATGGACTCCTTCTTTGCTGAGCACGGCATTTTTCACCACGTCTGCGCTCCTGCTACCCCACAGCAGAACGGTGTATCTGAGCGCTGGAACAGCACCATGGAGGATGCAGTCCGTGCCATGCGGTCTGAGTGCGGTCTCCCGGAGTCCTTCGCATTCAAGGGCTTCGCCTACATGACTTGCGTCTGGAACCGCCTCCCGCATGGTCCGCTTCCGGATCATGTTCCACCGTACGAGCTCTAGTTTGGCCACCGTGCCGATCTTCGTCTCGCACGCGTCTGGGGATCCCTGGCCTCCGTATGGTACACCGAGGACCAGCAGTGGTCCAAGGTCTCCCCTCGGGGTCGCTTGTGTGCCTTCATCGGCATCTCCCCGCGGTCGAAGGCCTGGCGCTTTTGGGACCCCACTCGCCGTCGTGTCATTGAGTCCCGTGACGCGCTGTTTTTTGAGTCCCTCACATACCGTGATCTGACTTCGATCACAGCGCTCTCTGCAGCCCATGTCCCTTCCTGTGAGGGTCCTCGGCGGATGGGGGAGACCTCTTCGCCAACGACCATTTCTCGCCAAGCTGATGTGTCCACTGGCACCCCTGTTCCAACGTTTGACCTAGCCCAGCCCACTCCTGTCTCTACGTCGGCTGACACTCCTGTCTCAGTGTCCGGGCCAGCCTTGCCCGCTGTCATCCCTAGCTCAGTGTCCCCCACACACGCATCTCCGCGCACGGCATCTCCGACTGCCTCGTCTCAGCCCTCACCAGCTGTGGTCGTACCTGTCCCTGTGGTCGTACCTGTTCCTGCGCCTGAGGTGCGCCCCGTGACCTCCGGTTACTCCCGTGAGCCCGGTGGTCGCCTTCGACCACTGGATTCTGGAGCTCAGCGAGCGTCGGCTTCCGGACCCAGACGTTCCTCTCGCACCATCGCGAGCGGTGATCCAGGCAGAAAGGCCTTAGGCCTGAGTGTCCGCACTGAGCTTTCAGAGGTACACCCAGCGTGCCCCATAGGGCACGACCTGGTCACTCGCAAGTTCCATATCGCCTGTGACGCAGCAGCTGATCTTGTGGCCGTTAGGCCAGACACGGAGGCGTGTGCACTTGCCATGCAGAGTTCCCCCTCTATGGCGCCGGACCCGGGCACATAAAGGGAGGCTTTCTCATCGCAGGATGATGATGCCTGGCGAGCTGCTTGCGAGGATGAGCTTCGCGCTATCCGAGAGCACGGAGTCTACGAGCTGGTCGACCTTCCCCCTGGGAGGAAGGCGATCCAGGTCAAGTGGGTCTTTCGCAAGAAAGTGAAGCCGGATGGCTCACTGGAACGCTACAAGGCCCGCTTGGTCATCAAGGGGTTCTCTCAGGTTGAGGGAGTTGATTATACAGACACCTTTGCCCCTGTCAGCCGCATGTCCTCAGCTCGAGCTCTGTTCGGTGTAGTACCTCAGCATGACTGGGAACTACACCAGATGGATGTGAACAACGCGTTCCTCCATGGCTCTTTGGATGAGGAGATCTACGTGGCTCTGCCACCAGGCTTTGAGGACGGTGACAAGGTCTAGGGCTTGCTCAAGTCCTTGTACGGCCTCAAGCAATCTCCACGGTGTTGGAACCGGGAGATCACTGGCACCTTGACTGGCGCAGGATACGTACGGAGCGAGGCAGACCCCTCACTCTTAATCCTATCAACACCCAAGCGGTTTACCGCCATCCTGGTTTATGTTGATGACCTTCTGATCGCGTCTCCGTTGCTGGAGGCCGTGAAGGAGGCCAAGGCTGTCCTGCAGACCGCCTACAGGATGAAGGACCTCGGTCCTGCATCGGTGTTTCTTAGTATGGAGATTGTGCGAGATCGCAGACATCAGACACTGTTGCTGCACCACGCCCGTTACGCACGAGTCATGGGGGAGCGCTTTAGCGATCTCCTAGGTGCAGCGCCCACTGCTTCCACACCCCTCACACCTGATGGGCAGGATGCCCTGAAGGTGGATGACCCTACACAGCTGGGGGAGACAGTGGACGTGACCTTGTACCTCCGTCTTATCAGATCTCTGATGTACCTGGCCACTACCACGCGTCCCGACATCGCATTCGCCGTCAACCTCCTCGCTCAGTTCTCGCAGGCTCCACGTGCGAGAGCTCTTCACGCGGCTGTGTGAGTGGTACGGTACGTGGTCTCCACGCCGTATCTCGTACTCTGCTTTCGTCGGCAGTATTCGGTGGTCCTTGACGGCTACACTGACAGCAACTGGGCTTGGAGTCCTGACGGGCGCAGTCGCACTAGCTACGTGTTTCTGCTCGGTGGTACCGCTTTGTCTTGGTGAAGCGGGAAGCAGGGCTGCATTGCACGTAGCTCGTCGGAGGCAGAGTATGTGGCTTTGGGGGCAGGGGCTGCTGAGGCAGTTTGGCTGCAGCGCTTGTTTCTTGAGCTTGGGCAGTCAGTACCCACCATTGTGCTGCGTTGCGACAACCAGAGTGCTCTCGCCATTACGGAGAACTCTGGTGTTTTTCATGCTCGCACAAAGCACATTGCGGTTGAGCATCACTTCGTTCGTGATCTGGTCGAGCGACACGTGATCTCCATCATGTGGGTTGGCACTGACTTGTAGCGTGTTGATTTCTTGACGAAGGCACTTGCTCGCGGAAAGTTCCTGGTGGCCATTCGTTCTGTTGGGCTTCGCCCCGTGCGTGACAGTGGTTGAGTGTGGGATGTACGTTGCCGTCTCATCTGTCTGTGTCACTCACTATGTGGTTGTACCAGTGCTGCACGCGTATGGACATGCATACCATCGGGTCATGGGGGAGTGTTGTGCTTTGTGCCGTTCCTGTACAGTTTACTGTGACCACTCGGTCGTGTCCATACTCGTGCAGATCCCTGAGGCAGGCGGCCCTGGTGACACCGGCGCGACGACAGGCGGCGGACTACGCGTCTAGAGGTGACCGACCACTGTTCCAGAGCCCTAGATGTCACCGGGACTCCTTGTTGTGCCTTCTACGTCTTGCAGGCGCCTTTCGGCGGACTGGGCATGAGGCCCATTTGCATGTTTTTGCATTGTATACTTGCTGTCAGTCGATGGATGCATGCATGTGACCAGTCGCTGCGTCCGTCTTTTGATTTTGCACGTCTAGGTTTAGACGGCGTAGGATTCTGACATGTGTGCGCAGTGTTACGGCCAAAACAGTGGTTTTGGGCCGGATTTAGGACAGCTCTTGGACTGCCGCGTGCGACACCCGTCGTGCGCCGCGGCAGGTATTTATGCCCTAGACCTGTCACTTGTCATTTCTCTCTGCATATGCTATATTGAAGCATTCTAACACTTTGACTTGTGTCTCCTAGCCAAACCCTTGCCGTTGTGTGTACGACCTGTGACTGTCGTCACCGTCTGACTAGGCACTGACGCCCGGTCAGCGGCCGTGTTGCTAGGAAGCTTCTACGCACTTTCTCAACCCAGGTGCTCAGAATTGGTGGAAGTTGGGACCAACTTCAAGAGAAGTTTGGTCGCAGCTGTTCAACATCAGAGTTGCATCGCCTGCCATGCCTCGTCTCGTCGAGCACGCAGGCGATGGACTGCATTTTAAGTTTTTTTTTTTCATGTTGTGAGGTTGCGGACGCCTCTCACGCCACTGGAAATGAGGCACGCTTTTCTGAAGTATGCATTGACTGCCAGTGCCGGTCTGCGTGATGACCGTTGTTCAGTCGCCAAGCACGGGGAGAATCGGCCTAAGGACGGCAACAAATGTCCATGTAGGGGGGATACATGGCAGTCCTCTAATTCCAGGAGTACTGTCGAGTGTCCTCTCACCGGACGATTGCGTTGTTCACTATTGAGGCTTCAAGTGGTCTTCCTTGTCCGACGTGTTTTTTGACCAACTTGATGTGAGCATTGACGAGAATGAACTCACCACTGCCGTGTTCGTTCTCGATGGACCGTTCGAATACTTCTTGAGCCGTTGGATGCCGCTCTATACGAGGCAGGTGGGGCGTTGGGCCACCGTTCGATGTGGCGGCTGGGTGAACCACATTGGACCCACGGCATTGGGACCACGGCTTGGGCTCCGAAAAGAGTATCAGCATGTGTACGTGTGACGTGGATGAGAAAGGAAATGGGTCAGCCCCCTATAGCTTATTCACGCTCCATACTCAGGCTCACCTGCGAGTATTTTGTAACCTGTGTCGGTAATCGAGTCATGGAGGCTACCGCTCCACCAAAGAGGCCCGAGGTCGAACCCGGCCACGGTAATGAAGTCATTGGGTAAAATCATTGTCAATCCATGAAAATGACAATTTTCATCAGAAGCGTGGATTCCGAACGCTCTTATGGTGCACTTTGAACGATAAATTTTTCCATTAGAAAGGAGTTGAGAGTAAAAAGCTCGATATTCTAGTATTGAACAATCAACTATGTAGTTCTTAGTTCATGCGCTCACTTGCCTCCGATTAATCAGATGATCATTACCCCATTTCATTGTCTTCATTGCATCCTCAAGTCACAAGCTGGCCGGGGATGAGCATGTCGAAAGCACCTGGGATTAGGTGGAGGCACATAGTCATCTTCGCGATCAACGCCCAAGAATGTTCTATGTTCTTAT
Organism: Penium margaritaceum; assembly: GCA_023375785.1. Lineage (NCBI taxonomy): Eukaryota > Viridiplantae > Streptophyta > Zygnematophyceae > Desmidiales > Peniaceae > Penium > Penium margaritaceum. Next base: position 32,737 of record SZWC01002968.1, on the reverse strand, counting down.
GAAGTATCTTGTTACCCCCATAACCGGTAGGACTTGTACAATACCATTGGTATGCAATTATTGAATGAGGAAGGTGCACATGGGAATGAATTGAAGGGAGTAAGAGTGAACTCATTTTTTGCGGCTAATTCCTAGATTGCCCCCATTTTTTGACCGACCATGTCTGAGACGCCCCCATTCTGAGAAAGAATGGCTAGGTCGCCCCCATTAAAAAAACTTCTGGCTAAGTCGACCCCATTTTTTATTAGTTCCCCAACTTGCCCCCATTCCGAGAATTATGGCTACGTTGCCCCCATGAATGGTGGTGACCTAGCCAGAAGTTTCTGAAAGTGGGGGCAATATGTTGATAATATTTCATCCTTACTGGGCGTTCTAGTCATAATTCCCCGGAGCACCAAAAGTGGGGCCGATCTGGTCGTAACTTTCCGGAATGGGGGCGACCTAGTCATTTTTCTCAGAATGGGGGCGTCTCAGACATGGTGGAGCGAGAATGGGGGCGACTTACAAAGTCGCCCCATTTGCTGGCCTCTCTGAGGTGAATGTGACAGGTGAAAGGTGCATCCAAAGGTCTGAAGACAATCTGCTCATGGGTGGGCGGGGTAGCAAACCGACATGGTTGGGGCATAATCACCACATTCATCCATCCATCCTCTACACTAGCCCCATCCCATGAGTCCATGGGTGAGGCTGGGTGTCGTTGAAATCGGTCGTTGGACGCTATCGGACAGTTCCTTGCGCATTTTGTTGAAGGACACGAGGAGTCCACGAATTGCGGGCTGCCTATCAATCATCATCATCGCCGGTCAGAAGACTGGCGCTGCCGGTCAGATCCGGAGCGTCTCTTCCCGAACGCGGACGCATGTCGAGGTTCCAACTATCGATGTTCGCACGTGATTGGTGGCGACCAGGGTTGTTGGGCCGATTCCATTCAGTCATCCATGTTCTGTGTGGGGCCCGCTAGGATTGTTGGAGGAGGGAAGCGTTGAGTTGATCCGGACGGATCGACGTTGAGTGCCGAGCTACGCAACCTAGGCAACTGAAGGGCTAAAACCACGCGGACAGGAAGTTGCGGTCATCGTTGAAATCGATCGTTGAGGAGCCCAACGACCGATTTCAACGACACCCAGCCTCACCCCATGTTCTTCCAAATGTTGCGTGGGTGCACCTCCGCATCATCAGCCCGAGCGCTCTCCGCTCGCACTCTTCGGCTGCTCGAGATGATCTGCCCCTATCACTCAATCCCGGGTGGCGCTGCAATCGCTGCTGGCGCCGATGGCGCTGTTGCGGCTGGCAGCGGAGTCGGAGCATCTGTGCCAGACGCCGAGTCACAAGCGCGCTACCGGTCCAGTCCACGTTGTCCCGCAACATCGCAACGGTCGCTGGTCTTCAACCCTCGTCCAACCGCGTTCCCATTCAGACTCTCGAATCCTCCGTCCCGCGAGCGCAGACTGTCCTTCCCCTCAGGTCTTCCCATGCTGGGCACGCTCGCTCACACACACGCGGCAGGGACGGCTCTCTTGCCGGGCCATTGGATGATGAACAGCCGCGGCGGTGAAGGCACCTCCGCTGGAGCTAGCATGGGCAGTATCGCGGGCCACCCAGATGGCCGGGCAAACGGAAAACGTGGAATGCAGCCAGCGAACGCGACGTCAGGGGTCGCACAAACATCCCTTTCTGACCTTTGGTACGTCATGTCCACCAGAACTGCCTTTGACA
>SZWC01002967.1:137045-162388 GCA_023375785.1 Penium margaritaceum | reverse complement strand
CCCACCCCCCCCCCCAAGCCAAGGAAAAAGAGGAAGGGAGAGCGACACGAGACAAATCGCGAGGAAAGAAATCCTCAAAGAAGAGGGCATCCCTCGACTTGATGACGCGGGCGCGATCAGGATCCCAGAAGCGCCATACCTTAGACATGGCAAAAACACCGAGAAAGGTGCACACGTGAGCACGCGGACTGAGTTTACTGTCGCACTGGTCCTAAGGAAGCCAGACAGCAGTGACAGCCCCAGACACGCGCAAGACAGAGATCCGCCCGGCGACCGAACCAGCATTCAAACGGCGTGACATGACAAGGGAGAGGACCATGTGGAATGCGGTTCCAGACCCATGTCATGTATGACATGGTTTCAAAGGAGAAGAGAGGGAGAACGTTAGACGCAGCAAGGAGAGTACGGACACCGTCAGCGAGAGTGCGGTTCCAACGCTCAGACACGCCATTTTGTTGGGGCATGTAGGGAGCGGTGGTCTCGACATGGACACCACGAGAGGAGAGAAAGCGGGAGGTGGGACCAAGGAATCCACCCCCGCGGCCGCAACAAAAGACACGGAGACGACGACCACATGCAAGTTTGGCCTGGGGAAGCCAGGACTCGATGGAGGAACAGACGTCACTTTTTTGTTTGAGAGCAAAGACCCAGCGCATGCGAGAAAAATCATCAGTGAGGCAGAGCACGTAGCGACCAACCCCCCCAATAGTGTCATGAGAGAGGGGACCCATGACGTCAGCATGCAACAGGTCAAGGGGAGCAGAGGTGCGTGTCTCCGAGGTGGAAAAAGGGGACCGGTGCATTTTCCCTTGAGCACAATCCAGACAGTCAGGTGGACAAGGGGAAGGAAAGGAGTCAGCATCCGGTCCATCAACAAGAGAGTGCGCAGAAGGGAATCAATGGCAACAGTATGAATGTGGCACAAGCGACGGTGCAGCAGCTGAGCTTGGGCAGGAGAAAGGGAGCGTGCAACGTGCACATGAGCAGCAGTGGCAGGCGATCGTGCAAAGGTGGGGACGCGAAACAGACGATCACAACGAGTGCCTTGGAGAAGGATGCGGCCAGTGGTACGGTTAGAGACAGAGGCAGTGCCGCGGCTGGATGAGAAGTCCATGCCCTGGTCGTCGAGCGTGGTGACAGAGAGCAGACTCAGCTCAAGCGATGGAACGTACAGGACGTCAGGTAGGAACAGTTCCCCCCCAGGCCCAACAAAGCGCACAACACCGACACCCTGCACAGGCAGCAGCTGACCGGAGCCAGTGCGGACGAAGCGCACGGACCCAATAGGACCAAGAGAAACAAAAGACGCGCACGACAAGGTCATGTGATGGGTGGCTCCTGAGTCAAGGATCCAAAAGCCTCCCGATGCACGGACAACAGAGGGATCACGACTCACGGCAGCAATGGCAGCATGCGGGACAAGGCGCTGACCGCACGCGGCGAGGCAACGAGGCAAATGAAGGGACTGCCATTCTTCAATCCACGGCACATCAGTAGGTGAAAACCCGAGCACATGACCAGATGCTGGACCATGCAACTCACCATCGACAACACACGCAAGTGAATCTGACCTAGAGTGGTCACTCTCACCTCCGTGATCACGAAGGTGACACTGGTGGACGGCGTGGGAGAGAGCAGCATCCAACTGCCGCTCGTCCTTAGGCGGATCCGAAGTGATGACGACGCCAGTGGATGGACGACAAGAAGAGTAGGGCAACGCCGTCCAAGAAGGGGCAGCATAAGCATTGGAGGGCGGACCGTAGAAGACTGGCCCGCCATACCCTGGAGGCCACCCCCAGGGGTAAGGGACAGGCAAAGGTGTAACAGCAGTGTGGTAGGCGGCAGCCTCAGAAGCGGCGGGGTGACGGCACGGAGGATACGGCGGGGGTGCGGCGTGAGAGGTGACAGCAGAGCCCCAAGAGCCACCAGAGGACCGTACCCAGTGAGCACGCATGGCAGATCCCAGACGCTCGTTGTCGGGTGGGGCTGGGCACTTTGGTGCAAAGTGACCGGTGGCCCCACAATTCGAACATGTGACAGTGCTGGAAGTAGCAGAAGAGGAGGATGTGCCGCCGACGTTGGTGCTGGTGCCTTTGCCTTTGCCACGGCCCGACTGCCCGCCAGAACCAGTGCCCTTGCCCCGACCACCACCTTTGCCCCGACCCCCCCCGCCACCCCCTTGGTGCACAAGTGATGCCACAGGCAAGGAGGATGAGGAAGGGGAGGAAGAGGATGAGGAAGTGAGCCGCTGGGAGGTGAACTCCCAAAGGGTACCAATGCCTGGTGGTGAATCAGGGGGGACAGGCTCAGCAGCAAGACGCTCAAGCTCAGAGGCTTTCACCTCCCTGAAGATGTCGGACAGTTCAGGGATGAGGCCATTGACAATAGATAGGACAGCAGGAAGCTGTCCAGGGGCAGCTTTGCCAAGATCCTTCAGCAGACGCAAGCTGCGGGCCCAATAGGCATCCGCAGTTTCGTCAGCACGCATGGACAACGTGTTAAACTGTATAGTGAGCACGCTTTGTGCTGCGTGCCCAGTGACAGTGGTGCGGCGTTTGATGAGTACATATGCACCAACAGGATCAGCCGGTGTGCGACGTGCAGTGTCAGCATTGTATGACCCGATCTTGTCGGTGAGATCATCGGGTCCAGCGCGGATGAGAGCACGGACAGCACGTGCAGACTCAGCATCAGTGGGAACAAAAGGAGGAATGGCTGAGGGATTGGGTGGATTGTAGTACTCCCAAAGCTGTTCTCCTTGTGCCCATGCACTGAAGCGCACCTCCCAGGAGGCAAACGAGAGGTTAGCAGTGAAGTGAGGTGGTGCTAAGTCAAAGTCTGGCTTACGGTGCCGAGGCTGGGCAAGGGCTTTTGCAGCGACAGCTCCTGCAGCAGCTACGAGGCTATGCGGTCAGAGTGCAGGGAACCAGTGCTGGTGGATGCGGAAGCGGGAGAGGTAGAGAAGGCAGCAGCAGCAGAGACAGCAGGGGTGGAACGCAAGCCAGGTTGCAGGCGATTGAGGACAAGATCGGCTATGTGGTCTGCAGGAGTGTCTTGATCCCCCTGCTCTGTGCGCAGTTTTTCTTCAGCGGCGCGCTGAGCAGTGAGAGCTGCTTGAAGAGCTGCATGCTCTTTGCGCAGTTCCTCTTGCAGTGCAGCATACTGGTCATCGTCTACAGGCATGGTGAGCAATGCATGGGACGGGCAAGTTTTTCCGGGCAGAGTTTCACTTGCCCCAGTGGACGTGAGGATGTGATATAGGTTGTCGTCGTGGCGTTGCACAACCAGAGAGGGAAGGTTCACACGGCCACGGGGGTGGAGAAGGGAGGAAGCAAGCCAGGCAAGAAGAGGTCAAGCAGCAAGGGAACTTCAGCTCACCAAGCTCAATGACGCAGGCCAAACAAGGGAGATAGTATAGCTGCCACTGATGCTGCAATGACAGCTATAGAGGAGGATGCAGAGACGATGAAGCAGGCGACTCCAATGAGGACGGCACCAGCGAGGGAAGAGACCGCAGCTGCAGATGTGACGAGAAGGCGAACCTGATGACCAAGGGGTGCAGTTGCAACTGCAGTGGACACCAGGGAGGTGGAGTCCTGGATAGACGTCACTACACTAGCGAGGGCCGTGGCAGCAGAGGCAGCCGCAGATGCAATGGAGTCGGTCGCAGCTGCAATCTGAGTAACAACGTTGACGGTGGCGGTAGCCAGTGGACCCTGGTCAACAGCTGTAGTGGTATATGTCTTAACCACTTTGCCCGCAGCAGTAGTGGCAGGTGCACATGCGGCACGAGCTGTGGCAGCAAGCGTGGAGGCAACAGCTGTGCTAGAAATGAGGGCTCCCTCCAACACAGACAAGACGTCAGGGGGCACAGCAAGTGGAGCTGCTGACTGTGATGCAGCAGGTGAGACAACACGATGAGAGGAGTCGTCCGCTGGCTGTTTGGCCGCCGCCTTGGCAGCTGGCCCTGATCCTGAGCTGGTGGCACGAGATCGAAGACTCTGCTGGCGTGTTCTACGTGCAACAGGTGAGCTTATAGGTGATGCAGGACGACGTTGCTCACATGGTGATTCTGTGGCTGACGCGTTCTGCACTGTAGGTGAGTCGTCGGACGCTGACTGGCAGTAGGTAGCATACTCAGCAGCGTCTGCGAGCGCAAGGTGCTCCGCGGGGTCGTACTCCTCCCCCGGATGGTAGCCGGGGCTGTCACACCGCCGTCAACGTGCCCACGTGCATCTCTCCTCCTCCTCGTAGCGTGCAAGGAGCTCGCCGGTGTGTGCACGCTCGCGCCCGCCCCTTGGTGATGAGGGGATCGGCTCCGACTTAGGTGGCGAAGCCAGAGTGGCGTCTCACGCCGCAGAAGATGCTGCCGTTGTACATGTGGGTGTGGTGGTGTGTCACCTTTGCAAAAGATCTAGCACAAGAGTGCGGGTGGACGAAGCAACGGCCCCGAACTGCGGGACCGTTGAGCACGAATGGCAGCTGCGGACAGAGGCAAGAGGGCCGAACTCAGACGTGTGGTGCCTTAGGGCTGGTGATGTGCCACCTTGCAAAGGGTCCAGCGTAACAGTGCGGGTGGACGAAGCTACGACCCTGAACTGCGGAAATGGAGAATTGGCACAACAGCTGCTGATAGAGTCCAGAGAGGGTCGAGGCCGTTGGATTCCGAGATTGGAATACGTGAACCTGACCAGGGTTAACTGCACCGAGCCGAGAGTGGCGACGGTGAGGTGGTGCCGTGGTGAGACGGCACACGGGGTGATGCCTCAGGCGGACAACGAGGTGCGAAGTGCGATGATCGCGAGAGGCACCGCCGCACTGCCTCGTCGTCACCTCACCCGCGGGTCCCAGATCGATGGAGCAATAGAGGGGATCCCTCTTGTTCTGATACCAATCGGTAACGACGAGAGGCCGCTTTACACCCTCAAACACACAAAGCTAGGACACGGCATCCATGGCTAGGGTGAGGGTGAGAGAAATGGAGCAACACTTAGACTCAAGAGAACGAGTTACGAGAGTAACAAGCTAGCGTGCTCTTAGCCGCGGTTGACCGGGCCACCCACTCGAGAGACTCAATGTGGGACCCGGCCGCCACCCCGGGGTCGAACCTGACCAGTTGGCCAAAAAGCCACCGCGGTTTCTCACACCTCAGATCGACTGAGCGTGTGGTCCCGTAGGATCAGCAACCCGGACAAGAACTAAGCAACCAACACAGCATGCAAGGCACACAAGTCCAGAAACCACATCGTCCACGAGCGTATGTGGTGCATGCATCTCTCAAGTAAATTCTCATGTTTCATCCAAAACGTGGCTCACAACCTAACATTGAGAGTCGCATGGAGCGCCCAGAGAAGTGCTTCAGTGTGGCTGAGGTCACGCCTGCTTTGCACCTGACCAGGCCTGCTTGGACCATAGGTTCAACGGTGCTCAGTCACCTGCAATGAACGAGTGTGTGAGTGAGTAGAGACAAGAGGACACTTGCGTGTGTGTCAACACTAACAAGGACCCCCTCGAGAAGAGGGCAGGGGGGCGAACGGGGCCAACGGGCCCCCTCAGAGGGCCCCCCCTCAGAGGAGGGTTGCGAGGCCCTCCTCGCAGCGGCAGCAGCAGCTGCAACGGCAGGTGCAGCTGCTGCGGTTGCTACTGCTACTGCTGCTGCTTCTACTGCTACTGCTGCTCTGTGCAGCAGCTGCTGCTGCTGCTGCTTGCTGCTGTCGCCGCTGCTGTTGCTACTGCTTGCTGCTGCCGCTGCTACTTGCTGCTGTCGCCGCTGCTGCTGCTGCTGCCGTCGCTGCTACACGCTGCTGCTACTTTCGCCGCTGTTGTAGTGGCTGCTGTTGCTGCTGCTATATGCTGCTAATGCTGACACCGCTGCTGCAGCGGCTGATGCGCTGCTGCAGCTCCTCTTGCTTTGAGCGACTACGCTGCAGCTATTTCTCCTGTTGCGTGGCACCGCAGCTGCCGCGGATGCTTCGCTTGCTGCTGCTATTGTTGTTGCCGCCGCAGTCGCTAGTGCTGTTGTTCGCGGCTCACCTTCCCTGTGGCATTCACGTGCAGTCGTTTCCCGCTCCCTCACACTGCTGCCGGCGTGGCGCCACATGGCGCGTTCTCTTTGCGTTCCACCCATTGCTGCTGCTTCTGCTGCTCACACGCCCCCCTATGCTCTGATACCAAATTGGAAATATTTTAGGGCATGCAGGCCCATGCAAAAACAAACACGAGCTCTGTGTCTGAGTGTGATGCAAGACGGCAAGAATTTGGCTAAGTCTGGAACGCTGAATATAAAAGAACAAGGAGAGTTTACAAATGAGCCCCTAGCGGGCTTATATAGGGACGCCGGCAGCTAGCCGCACCGGGCCCCGTCGCCCCTGCTGAACCCAAATGAGTCAACAGGGAGAACACACTGCATACACCATGAGAGCAACAAAGGTGGTCTCCTCGAGGCACCGGAACAGCTCTCCGAGTGCCCGGGCCTCGACCACCGAGAAAATATGAGCAGTGCCAAAAAATCTCGGAATCAACGTCCAGATATCATAGACGGCTTTTCGAACATCGGAAGCCCCACAACAGCCATCGGGTCTCCACGTCGCACCGGTACAGTCCACCGGGTACGCGGGTCTCAACCCACCGAGAAAACTCTCTTACCTCCTGACAAGCCCACATGGCTGCCGGAATACATCGACCGCGTCTCGCCGGTGTTGTCGTAGGTGCTGGAGAAGTCTCTGTGCAGTCCGGAGGCCCGTCGTCTCGTCACGCCCTCCTCTACCATATACTCCGAATGTGGGTATATCGGTAAACCAGCGGTGTCGGTCGTGACGGGTGGAAGCCACAAAAACCAACAAGGACGGCATTGTAAGTTGTGGGTGTACCGACATGAGTCTGGAAGGAATGAGTACGGCCTTATGACCTGGCAGAACGCATGTCCATACATGTGTAGAAGCTGATGCAAGCACAACATAGCGACAACAATAAGCTAAGAACCCAAGCCTCAGAGATCTTCAAACGTTTGACTCCGCCACACAGAATGGCTTTCTCAAACGCAAGCGCCGGCGCCTTTGCCAAGTACTCAGGATGCTACTCATCCGCGCACACAAGGACAGTGGTGATCACATGCTTCTCCACCAGATAAATCAGACCTTAGGCGTTTTGCAAAACGTCTAAGGTCTGATTTTTCTGCACACAAGGACAGTGGTGATCACATGCTTCTCCACCAGATCGCGTTCGAAGTGGTACATAACAACAATGACCCTTATTTTTGCCTGAAACTTCCCAGATTCGTCCTCAACAACGAAATCACTCCAGTTGTGACGACGCAAAACTGCAGCGGGCAAGGACTGACGAAGACCAAATCATTGGTGTGGCTATGAGTCAAGGACACACGATGACCTCTAGGCTTGTTTCCACACACATCGCATCTCCAAGTTATTGACGTGTGACTCAACAACTTGGCTTACGTGCCCTTCATCGCCTCTGCACAAGCTAAGTGTTGGAGGGACTGCTAACAAGCAGGCTAGGCATGGCCGGAGTATCAGGCTGGTTGGTGCGTATCACAAACACGGCGATGGCCCTGTGGGTAACTTTACCTAGTGAGAGGAATGAAACGAGAGTGTGTGGAACCCTACTAGAGGTAGAATTCCATGGCTTTGGGGGGGAAGACGTAAGAGGCAAAGTCACGCAACAAGCGTTAGGTGCGAGATGCTCGCGGCGGGGTGACAAGCGGGCGAGAAGTGAGCTCACACTCGCTCGGGACCCTTGTCTAGCGAGGAACCGAATACCGGCTCAGGTTTTGGGTTAAACCTGCAAGTGAGCCGTCGGATAGACATCCGGCAGCACATAGTCCGGGAGGAGCAACCTGGCTACCATCTCCCAAACATCAGCACTAGGAAACTTTGCGTTCACAATAATACAACGGTGCTACTACAGCCCTGTGGAAGAAGCATTGAAGACAGTTTCTTAAACGTGGCTCGGGACCGCCTCCTCGCACACACCCATGTGCCTCTCTGCAGCACTGTCTCTACAACACCGTAGTGTCATCCTTTCGATTGTGAAGCCAGTGGCAGTGTGCCTCCAACATCAATCACCTACATCAGTGTGGTGACTGTGCAACGAGGCCAGAGGTCACGAAGTGTGTGTGATACGTAAACCAACACTCCCCCATAACCCACAGCCGACGCACACAAGCACAAGCACACAGCACATACGAGCATCAGGAGACGTGACACGTGACTAAACAAACACACAGAGACGACTGCTCATCCAGGGAAAATACGTGCACACAACAGACCAACGGAATGAACAGCTGCCTTGAATTCGTTACTGCTGAGTGCCTTCATGAGGAAGTCAGCTCTTTGCTATCGTGTGTCAACCCAAACGATCTGGACATCACCTGTAGCCACTCGCTCACGCACAAAATGATGTTCCACATTGACATGCTTCGTGCACGTGTGATGCATGCCATCATGTTCAACAATAGCTTTAATACTCTGGTTGTCACAGCGACAGCGTGATGCAACGGATGTGGAGGTGCAGCTGTTGCAATTGGCAACACAACCAAACACTCTCACAGGTGCCTGCACCAAGAGCAACATACTCAGCCTCACCAGATTTATGTGCCACGCAGTCCTGCTTACCACTCTTCCACAACAAAGTGATCTCACTAACAAGGAAGAGGTAGCCTATCTGGCTGCGAGCATCTGTGTCATGTGCCTTGTCAGTGTAGCCAACAACAACGATTGACAGTTGTGCCCGATAGCAAAGATCGTGGAGAGGGCATACCTAACAATGCGCAATGCAGCCTCCATGTGTCGTGCCCTAGGGCACGACACATGGAGTGCGACAAGAGCGGTTGTACTCGAGCTCCATGCCTAGAAAGACACAAGCAAGCCCTAGATCTTTCATGTCGTCCGTGGACTACAAAAGCGTTTTCACCAACTTGACAGCCTCTTGGCTTGGCGACGTTATGAACAAGTTGTTAACATAGACGAGAACGGTAACACAAGGGATTGACGGTGGGGTGACAAGGTGTGAAGGATCCACCGTACTAGGTCGGTAGCCTCCTTTCTTAAGATTCGACATGATCTCTTGGTTCAAGGCGACTGCTTTAGGCCATAGAGAACTCTGTCAGTGCCATCAGAGAACTCGGGAGGCTCGACAATGTAGATCTCCTCATCCAACTGTCCATCCAAGAACGCATTGTTCACTTTCATCTATTCTAACTCCCAGTCATGATGGGCTACAAGGCTCAACAGTGTTGTGGCTGTAGTGTATCGATGGACCGGTGCAAACGTCTCAACAAAGTCAATGCCTGGGACCTGGGAGAATCTTTTTTCTCTGAGTCTTGCCTTGTACTTATCAAGTGCGCTGTTGGGCTTGTACTTCGGCCAAACAACCAACGGGCATCAATGGATTTACGCCCTGGTGGTAGGTCGACCAGCTCGTATACAGCAAGGTTATTGAGGGCGTTGAGCTCATTGCGCATGACAGCCTCCCACTGCTGAGTATCAGAGGCCGTGCGCACTTGGCAAACCATGGTAGATTAAGGTAATAAGGCCGTGGCGGCTGAAGTAGCGTGACACTCGGTAACACTGCTCAGAACAGCGACTTCCAATGCCCGCTCATGCTCTGATGCAAGAAGTGCATAACCAAGGGCGGAACTAAAATGGACAATCCCAGTGGACAAGCCTAGCGCATCCATGCCGGTAGGAACGACAGGATATTGCTCAGTTTGGGGCTGAGGGGGACGAGCTGAGGCAGTGGAGGCGCTCGAGCAGGTAGGGAGCCCGCAAAGGTACCCACCTCAGACACAGGGGGAGACACTGGATGTGGAGGCAGCTGGAAATAGTGGAGGCAGCTGGAAATAGTGGAGGCAGATGGAAATAGTGGAGGCAGCTGGAATCACAAGGGCAAGTGCTCTAGTGATGAGAGCTGTGCCTACGCTGGTGAATACGGCTGTAATGGAGATGGTGGTCGTGGCGAGGCTAGAGGCCATAGACGGAGCGGCTGCAACAACAGTGACAGCTGCTGCTGTTGAAGTACAGATGGAGGATACGGTTTTTGTTGTGGGAGATACTGTATTAGTTATTGCAAATGTGATAGCAAATGCTGGTGCTGAGATCTGCATGCCAATATCTATAGCAGCTGCAGCAATGGGTCCAACTACAACTGCGGCCTTGGCATAGGCCTTAGTTACACGTCCACCTGAGGTAGGAGCAGGACCGTGCAATGCTCTAGCTCCTGCTGCATAACGTGGCTACAGTGGTGTCTATGATGGCTGAGGCCGCACATATTAGCGCACTCGAGAGATTAATGATATCCTGTGTAAGCACTACGTACAGCTGAGTTGTAGCGACCTCCAACTCAAGAGAGTCATGTAACTGCTGATCCCTCTTGTAAGAAGAAGGAGAGAGATGCTTATCTAATCTTGAATGTTTTTCCGCACCGATGATACTGAGGTAGACTCGATGCAGGATCAGTACTCACCCCTTTATGATGACGCGACTGGCGGTCTGCCGCCCGTCTCTTGTAGTACGCACCGAGCGATAGCGTGTTGGGGACTTCACGTAATGCCAGTGTTATTGATGACACATCAGTACAGCGATGTCGTTACCAGCAATGGGGATGTTTTGACTTGTCACTGTTGTTGTTGCTGCTATTGCGACTGTAGATGCTGTAGTTACGACCTAGGCGGTAGATGTGGAGCATTGGTTACTACATGTGCTGCTGCTGATACTGATGTTGTTGCTGCTACTACTGCTACTGTAATTGCTACTGTTGTTGAAGCTACCGCTACAATTGTCAAGGTTGTTGCCAAGGCTACTGCAGCAGTGATTGCAGCTGCTCCTGTTGACTAGGCTATTGTTGCTACTAATAAGGTTGCTCTCGTAGCTCTTGCAGGTGACGTTGCTGTCAAAACTGCGCTTGCTACTACTACTGTTGAGGCTGTTACTACAATTGCTGCTAAAGTTACTGTGGCTGTTGAGGCCGCTGCTACAACTGCCAAGGCTACTTCCATGGCTATTGTACTTGTTTCTGTAGCTGCTGCTGCTACCAAGGCTGTTCTTGCTACTGCTGAGACTGGTATGAGGCTGCTGCTACAAATGCTGCGGTAATTGTTGATGTCCGTGTGGGTTATGACAATGGTGATGGAAGGTGGTGGCTGGAGCAGAGTGCTCCTTGCCACTGTCGATGATGATGTGACGTGGAACGTAACGGTGAATTACGTTGAGCTCGTGGGTAGGACGAGACCCACGAGTGTGGACATGCGCTTTCCCACAGGTCATGATGTTGCTTCTCCTCAGGGTTGTCGCTGTCCGCTAGAATGCTGCAGCAGCGGCCAAAGTTGGTGAAAGATCCATCCAGCCCTGCTGAGGCCGAAGGTGGTGGCTGGAGCATAATGCTCCTAGCCACTGTTGTCGGTGCTGTAGAGTGGCGGCAGTGCTGATTCACACGTGGGCCGCGAGTGTCAAGAAGCCTGCTGTGTGAAAAGACCCTGATGAGCAAGTGAAGACCAGGGTGTGAGTTGCTACAAGATGGCAGCAGCCAATTGGAGACAGCGACAGAGGCAGCAGTAGTGACGGTGGCGGTGAAACACCCATCCATAGCCGGGACCACAGGCTCAAACGCGAGCGCGGCTCGCTCTCTCACTAATGCTCAGATACTAGTGAGTAACTATACGTAGTGAGAGGAATCACAAAGAACAGGAGTGTGTGGAACCCCACTAGAGGCAGAATGCCATGGCTTAGGAAGAAAACACGCAAAAGGCAGAGTTACGTAATAAGAACCTGAGTACCAAGAGCGTTATGTGTGAGATGCTTGCGACGGGATGACGAGGGGGCAAGAGGAAAGCTCACCCTCGCTCGTGACCCTTGTCTACAGGCTCAGTTTTTGGGTTAAACCGGCAAGTGAGCCACCGGGTAGAAATCCGGCAGCACGTAGTGTAGGAGGAGCAACCCGGCTACCGATTCCCAAAAGACAACACTAGGAAACCTAACGTTCACAGTAATTCAACCATGCTACTATAGCCTTGTGGAAGAAACATTGAAGACATTCTCTTCTATATGGCTTGGGATTGCCTCCTCGCACACCCATGTGCCTCTCTGCAGCACTACAGTGTCTTCCTTCCAGTTGTGGAGCCAGTGGCACAGTGCGCCTCCAGCATCAATAACGTACATCAGTGTGGTGACTGTGCAACGAGGCCAACGGTCACGACGTGGCTGTGGAACATAAACCAACACCCTTTATGACCTCTGTACAAGCTAAGTGTTGGAGGGGCTGCTAACAAGCAGGCTAGGCATGGCCAGAGTATCAGGCTGGTTCGCACGTATCACGAACAAGGCGATGGCCCTGACTAGTATTAATAGGATGTAAGACACGCAAGTGACCTCTTGGCTATGTCCACACAAACACTATCATTGTCTGTGATCAAACTTAGGTGAAGCTCTCAAGTGTAGCATTGGCACATACACAATGGACCATGCACTGCTGGTGACTTTGCTGAGTGCAAGAGTGGCAAAGACAACTTCTAATCTTGATGTGGTTGAGAGCTGAATTGTTGTGATCTGTGCAACCTGCTTGATTTCCGCTTAACATAACATGGAGCAAAACATGGCGAGGGACATGCACCCACATATGCTCATGGTCGATGTGGTTGACTGTTTCTCTAGTCATGCATGCTTAAAACATAAGGTTGATTAAAGGATGCTGGGTTGCTGATCCCTTGGGACCACACGAACGGGTTATCCTAGAGTGTAAGAAATCACCGGCGACATGGTGCCGAACGGTCCGGGTCAATCTCGGTGTGGCGTCCAGGCCCCATGTCAAGGCTCTTGCGTGGGTGGCCCAAGCGGCTGGCGTAAATGATCTTGTTGCCCAGTTATCCAAGAAGCACTTTTGTAAACGCTAGGTTCTTTTAAGGCCCGAGCCTGTGTGCTCCATTCCATGGTAATGTGTGTGGTTTACATTCTATGTGTGTCACACCCCGTACCCTAGCACGTTCCACCACTTACTGATAATAGAGCAGGGAGGCCTACACCTCCCTGCAACAGGAAGAGACTTACTCTCCTCCCTTCTCGATCGGGGGCCAGACCCACCGTTGTGGTGCCTCCTTGTCCCAACAGTGATCGAAGCCGCCACAGCTGCCGCTCATGTAGCAACAGTCTCACTGCAGTACATAGCCTGCATGCGATCTGCTCCGATCTATCCCCACCATGTCCGCGGAGGTAACCCTTTAGTTCTTTTGTCCTTGTGCATCTACACCCCATTGCCACATTGTTCTGCTACCATATCGGGTCTCGCACCTAACAGTGGACTCCCGCCTGCACGCACCTCAACAGTTAGCAGTTACAGCAGTTGCTGCAACAGCAAAAGCAACAGGAGCATCATGAACAGTAGCAACTGAGAAAATGCGTGGAAGCTTCCTAGCGATATTGCCGCTGACTAGGCGTCAGTGCCTGGTCAGACGGTGACGACAGTCACAAGTCGTGCACACAACGGCAAGGGTCTGGCTAGGGGACACAAGGCAAAGTGTCAGAATGCTTCAATAGAATTTGCAGAGAGAGATGACAAATGACAGGTCCATGGCATAAGTACTTGCCACGGCGCACGGCGGGTGTCGCACGCGGCAGTGCAAGGTCTGTCCTAAAACCGGCCCAAAACCACTGTATTTGCCGTAACTCAGCGTAGACAAGTCAGTACGCTATGTCGTCTGAACCTACACGTGCAGAATCTCAAGCCAGACGCTACAACTGGTCACATGCATGCATCCGGCAACAAACGGTGGACACACAATGCAAATACATACAAATCTGGCCCACGGCCAGTCCACCGATAAAATCCTACAAGCTGCAGAAAAATTGCAGAAGGTACCAGACAACATCCAGGACTCTAGGGCGACCGTCGATCAGCTCCGAGCAGGTAGTCCACCACCAGACAATGCCCCAATGCCACCTGGGTCTGCATGAGGGATCTGCACGAGCATGGACACGGCCGAGTGGTCATAGTAAACTGTACAGGTCGACGGGAACGTCACAAATCACAACACTCCCCCATGACCCGATGGTACGCATGTCCATACACGTGCAGCACTGAAACGAGTGCAACAACGGTCGTGACACAGACACAGACACACCCCATACTCAACCACTCTTAGGCAAGGGGCAAAGCCCAATAGATCGAATGGCCACCAGAAACTTCCCGTGCGCCAGTGCCTTCGTCAAGAAGTCAGCACGCTGCATGTCACTGCCGACCCATATGACGGAGATCATGTGTCGCTCCACCAGATCACGCACGAAGTGATGCTCAACCGCAATGTACTTCGTGCAAGCATGAAAGACACCATAGTTATCTACAATGGCAAGAGCACTCTGGTTGTCACAACGAAGCACAATGACAGGCACTAACTTACCCAGCTCAAGGAATAGGCGCTGTAGCCACACTGCCTTAGCAGCCCCTGTACCCAGAGCAACATACTCTGCCTCCGACGAGCTACGTGCGATGCAGCCCTGCTTCCCACTCCGCCAGGACACAGCGGTACCACCGAGCAAGAACACGTAACCGGTGCGACTACGTCCATCTGGGCTCCACGCCCAATCGCTGTCGGTGTAGCTGTCAAGAACCACCGAGCACTGCCGGCGAAAGCAGAATCCAAGGTACGGCGTGGAAACCACATATCGCACCACTCGCACAGCCGGCTGGAGGGCTGTAGCACGTGGAGCCTGCAAAAACTGTGCAAGGAGGTTGACGGCAAAGGCGATGTCAGGGCGTGTGGTAGTGGCCAAGTACATCAGAGATCCGATGAGGCAGAGGTACAAGGTCACATCCACTGTCTCCCCCAGCTGTGTGGGATCGTCCACCTTCAGGACTTCCTACCCGTCAGGTGTGAGAGGTGTGGAGGCCGTTGGCAGTGCACCAAGGAGGTCACTGAAGCGCTCCCCCACAACGCGTGCGTATCGGGCCTGATGCAACAGAAGCATCCGGCGTCTGCGGTCTCGTACAATCTCCATGCCAAGAAACACCACTACAGGACCAATGTCCTTTATCCCATAGGCAGTCTGGAGGACCGCCTTGGCCTCCTTCACGGCCTCCATGGAGGGAGACGCGATCAGGAAGTCGTCCACATGGACCAAGATGGCAGTGAACCGCTCAGGCGCTTGTCAGATGAAAAGAGAGGGATCTGCCTCGCTCTGTACATATCCGCACGAGTCAGAGTGCCTGTGATCTCCCGGTTCCAGCACCGAGGAGGCTGTTTGAGTCCATACAAGGACTTGCACAAGCGCCAGACCTTGTCACCATCCTCAAAGCCTGGTGGCTGAGCCACGTAAATCTCCTCATCCAGATAGCCATGAAGGAATGCATTGTTCACATCCGTCTGGTGCAGTTCCCAGTCATGCTGAGCCACCACACCAAACAGAGCGCGAGCTGAGGTCATGCGACCGACAGGGACAAAGGTGTCAGTGTCATCAACGCCCTTGATCTAAGAGTACCCCTTGACGACCAAGGGAGCCTTGTGGCGTTCGAATGAGCCATCTGGCTTCACCTTCTTGCGAAAGACCCACTTGACCTGAATCGCCTTCCTCCTAGGTGGAAGGTCGACTAGCTCGTAAACTCCGTGCTCTTGGATGGCACGAAGCTCATCCTCGCAGGCGGCATGCCATGCGTCGGCATCCTCTGATGAGAGGGCGTCCCTCAGTGTGCCCGGATCAGGCGCCAAAGAGGGAGAGCTCTGAGTGGCGAGTGCACACGCCTCAGAACTAGGCCTGACAACAACAAAGTCAGCTGATGCATCACAAGCAGTACGAAACTTGCGAATGACGAGATCGTGTCCTACAGGACACGCTGGATGTACCTCTGTGTGGTCTGTACAGACACTCAGGCCGAGGACCTTTGTGCCGAGATCGCCACTCGCAACGCTGCGAGTGGAGCGCCTGGGTGCGGGACCTGACACTCGCTGGGCTCCGGAGCCCAGAGGTTGGAGAAGACCACCGTGCTCACGCGAGTAGCCTGGGCTCGAAGGACTGACTGCAGGCTCAGAGACAGGCACGACCACATCCGGTGAGGACTGAGGCACAGGGGCAGGTGATGTAGTGGGAGGAGAGGCTGGTGAACTGATGGGAGACGGAGGACTGGGAGTGGCAGCAGGACCGCCCACAGAGACAAGAGTACCGGTGGACAGAGGGACAGTAACATGGGTGTCTGTGGGACGCGAGGGTGTAGGAGAGGAGACAGGCTGGGCGGGAGAGGTCTCTGGGCCGACAGCGATGATCGCCAGGTCATCAAGAGCCGGAGACCGAGAAGTGGAAGGGGCTCGAACGGACACGTCAGCCAGACGAGAGGTGCTCGTAGGCTCAGACTTCCCCATCCGTCGAGAAACCTCACACGTAGGAACATGTGTAACAGACATCGACACAATCAAGGTCAGATCGCGGTAGGTGAGAGATTCAAAGAAGAGCGCATCGCAGGACTCAACAATGCGACGACGGGCGGGGTCCCAAAAATGCCAGGCCTTCGACTGTGGGGAGATACCAACGAAGGCACACAAGCGACCCGAGCCACTGTCAGCACCTGAGCACGGTCCGTAACCTGGTACTGACTGTGGTAGTGGGGCCAAACCCCCTCTGAAGTGGCCCAGACCTGGAAGAGGGTCTCCCAGCAGTCAAAGCTGTCCTCGGTGACATATCGTGGGGGCGGTGTCTTGAAGTCCTTAGGTTGCCGCTCCGTAGGGAGAGCAACCACAGGATGGGAAAGACGAGGGATGGGGAAGACATCGGGATGAGGAAAGTCGCCGAGGTAGGTCTCAGGCGAAGATCGGATCTCCGGGAACAGGGAACTGGAACGCGTTTGCAACTGGCAAAGACGCTCCTGAAGTACGCAAATATCCCTCTCGGGAGTGTCATCGCCCATGCCTGGCATATCAAGGTCCTCCTCCAAAGGATCAAGAAGTGGCGGGTCCTATCCTGCCGCTCTCCTTGGTGTAGATGCTGACTGTTGTGCAGAAGGTGTGACACCGCCGACTCCCCCGGAGGTGTGCTGTGGGGTCGTGGACTGACTCCGAAGAAGATCAGTGAGCGTGCGGATGGCATTGGTCTGCTGCTGCTATAGGCAACGTATCTCATCCTACTGACTCCGCAGGTCTGCAATGNCCTGCCGCTCTCCTTGGTGTAGATGCTGACTGTTGTGCAGAAGGTGTGACACCGCCGACTCCCCCGGAGGTGTGCTGTGGGGTCGTGGACTGACTCCGAAGAAGATCAGTGAGCGTGCGGATGGCATTGGTCTGCTGCTGCTATAGGCAACGTATCTCATCCTACTGACTCCGCAGGTCTGCAATGGCCTGCGAGCGTGGGCTCACGACCCCGAAGGAGGAGGAAGAAGGATCTGGTGGTCCTTTGCCCTTGTCACCGGTCGGAGCCATGTCAGCGCTCAGTATGGGGCTGAAAGTCAAAAATACTTCGAACGAGAAATCGACAGCGTTTTTCAAGGAGCTGAAACGTTCAAAAGAAATGATGTTTTGACCCCAAAGTTGCTGACGTCAGCACAGCCGATGATGACGTCAGCGTATCTTACGCTAGCGAAAAAAATGATAGCGTTTTTACGCTAGCGTATTTTACTCCAGTGATTTTTTTAAGGTCACGCGAACTCCGCGTGACCGGTGGGGGTGACCTCCTCACCCCTTGCTCACAGCCGCACAGGGGCTGCACAAGCCAGCACAGTGCCACGCACGCCTGCGCAGTGCTGCGCAGTTTCTGCGTAGCAGGAACTGTGCAGCAGCTGCAATGCTGCTGTTGTGTTGCTGCAATGCTACTTGTGCTACTGCTGCTTCCGCTACTACTGTTGCGCTACAGTCGCTGTAGCAGATGCAATGTTACTACTGCACTGCTGCTGCTTCCGCTGCTGCTGCGCTACTGTTACTGCTCGCGGTTGCTGATGCCGCCGCTGCTGCGAGCTGCTACCGCCACTGCGCGCTGTTAGTGCTCGTAGTCGCCGCCGCAAGCTGCTACTACAAGCTGCTACTCCTTTTTTTTGTACGGGCTGGCAGTTAGACACGGCTGCTACTGCCACCCGGTGGTGGTGCTGCTGCTGCTACTGCACGAGCTAGTAAATGCCGTAGCTCACCCGATGTGGTGGTGGGGACTGAGTGATGATGTTGTTGTTGAAAAAACGGCTGCCGCAAGTCCCAGGACACGGTGGTGGTGGTGACTCTCACTGCTGCTATCGGTGCTGCGTCTCTGCGGCGCAGCTCAGTGAGAGGAGTCTCGCTGCTCTGATACCATGAGAAAATGCGTGGAAGCTTCCTAGCGATATTGTCACTGACTAGGCGTCAGTGCCTGGTCAGACGGTGATGACAGTCACAAGTCGTGCACACAACGGCAAGGGTGTGGCTAGGGGACACAAGGCAAAGTGTCAGAATGCTTCAATAGCATTTGCAGAGAGAGATGACAAATGACAGGTCCATGGCATAAGTACCTACCGCGGTGAGAAAGAAATACTAAGCAGCAGGTTGGGGCAGCAGCATTGTTGATGCAGCGTGCGGGCTTCCACACTCGTTGCTTAAGTCTGCTGCCCCCTCAGTCTGCTGATCTAGAGACTAAGTCTGGAAGCTTCGGGTTTGTTACTCAGAAGTGTACGCGCCAGTGTTAGTGCTAGAAAGCAGCTGGAAACTAAAAGTAACTGATTAACAATGAAGAATGAGCAACAATGGGAGACCCCTCCAAAATCTAGCTCCCCCCACTAGTGTCGAACTTGTTACTCAGCGAACCAGCCAATCAGAAAATTGTCCTAGACCTATTTTCTGGCAGGCAGGGTTTTCTCGGTGAGCCCTGTCAGACGCCCGACAGCCCAAAACCCGGGCGTCGTCCGTTTTGCCTGAAAACTGGACCATACCATAATATCGACGCTGCGAACGCAGTCGTGCGGTCAGAATCAGCTAGAAAAGTAGCAGCAAAGAGTTATGGCTGCCCGAGCCCGGGCAGTGCCTATGACAGTCAGTGACACCAAACAGGGCCACACTCCAGGAGACATGGACCCTAGGCACAGCACGACGCTGCAGACGCAATGCCACAACCAGAAACATAGTTGGGTGCATGGAAACAGCATCTGCAGTGGCGGTGACCACCGGCGGCCCGACCGCCGAGGAGGCCTACCGATGGAGCTGAGCGCATCGCCGGACGGAGGTGGCTCCAGCAAACGGTGCGTGGGCCTCAGCGCACGTCGGCTCCACCGAGCGACACTCCAGCGACGTCGATTCTCGCCGTCAGTCATCTGCACGCCGATGTACACGAGCCGGGAGGACACAACAGAGTACAATGAGAGATGCGCGAAAACCAACACTCCCCCATAACTCGTAGGCGTAGTGCACATGTGCGGGCAGAGACAGAGTCAACGAATAGGCTCCCCCAGGTCACACAGAGACGCAAGCTGAGACAAAGAGAGCCACTCACGGACGCACACCGACCGAACTCAGAGCCTTCTTGAACGAGTCGCGCTTCAGTGCCTTGGTCAAGAAGTCACTCAACTGCCGTACTGTTTCAATCCACACAATGCTGATGCTGCCGTCATGCAACAATGAATGCACATAGTGATACTGAACGTTGATGTGCTTTGTGCGTGTGTGATGCACGCCGTCATTGTCAGCGATGGCCATGGCACTCTCATTGTCACAATGCAGTGTGATGGATGCGACAGGCTGACGCAACTAGGACAACAAAGGACACAACCACACACTCTCACACGCGCCTGAGCCAAGAGCCACATACTCAGACTCAGCAGTGTTGCGTGCAATGCACCCCTGCTTGGCATTGCGCCAGGACATAGCTGTGCCGCCGATTAGAAAGATCCAGCCCGTGCGACTCTTACCGTCCGGACTGCCGGCCCACTCACTGTCAGTGTAGCCCACCGCGACAACAGACGGCTGACGGTGGAACATGAGACCTCGCCGAGGAGTCGAGACGACGTAGCGCAGGACTTTGGTCGCGGCCTCGTATTGGAGGTGACGCGGCTCCTGAGAGAACTGGGCCAGGAGGTTGACGGCGAACGCGATGTCTGGGCGCGTCGTCGTCGCCAGGAACATCAGTGACCCGATGAATCGCAGGTACGTGGTCACGTCAACTGGCTCCCCCACAACAGCTAGGTCAGGACTCTTCAGCTTCACCTGACCATCGGGTGACATGGGTGAGGATGCGCTCGGCACGAGTGGCAGGTCCTCCGCAAAGCGGGTGGATAGAGTCTGCACACAGGTGGCCTGGTGGATGTGAAGGACGCAGGGGGAGCGATCATGCTCGAGCTCCATGTCCAGGAAGACTCTGGCAGATCCAAGATCCTTCATTTGGTAGGCGGCGTGCAACATGTCCTTGACACGCTAGATGGCCGCCGTTTCTGGCGAAGCCATGAGGAGATCGTTGACGTAAACCAGAATAGCGGTGAAAGTCTGGCCTCGCGGACTGACAAACACTTCGGGGTCAGCGGTGCTGCGCTGGAGTCCGCCTCGAAGGAGTGTGCTGCTGATATCTTGGTACTAGCACCAAGAAAAGCCTTGCTCACATCCATCTGATGCAGCTCCCACCCATGCTGGACGACCAGGCTGAAGAGAGCCCGGCTAGTGGAGAACCGGCCAACTGGGGCAAAGATTTGGTCATAGTCGACCCCAGGAATCTGGGCAAACCCCTTGGCTGTAAGGCGGACCTTGTACTTGTCCGAGGACCCGTCGGGTTTCCACTTACGCCGAAAGACCCACTTGGCGCCGATGGCCTTCCGACCTGGAGGAAGGTGGACGAGGTCGTACACATGGTGCTGTCGGATAGCAGCAACCTCATCGGCGCAGGCAGCGTCCCAGTGTGTGGCCTCAGGAGAGGCTCGTGCCTCGTGCAGGGTGGCGGGGTCCTCCGGGCGTGCTGTGGAGCGGAGCGAGAGAGCGTGTGCATCTCGAGCCCCAGAGGGGATGCACGCGAGTGCAGTCACGACAGCGTGCCGATGCTTGTGATGAAGCATGATGTAGCCCAGTACGGAGCCCAGGTGCACGTCTGCAATGATGGCCGAGGTGGTCAAGCCGAGGGCCTTGGTGCCAGGGTCCCCACTCACGACTGTGGGAGTGGAGGAGACACGTGGAGCCACGGGGGGAAGAGGCGCCACGGAGCGCGGTGCAACAGTCTGCACGCTCACCAACCGTCTGGGTCGGAGGCTGCCGCCTGGACCACATGTGTAGCATGGCAGGGCAGGAGATGGCACTGAGTCCGACGGGCCAATGGAGGCAGACGGGGTTGCTGGCCCGGAGGGGCCAGTGATGCAACTGGGATTGCCGGCCCGGAGAGACCAGCGGACGCGTCTGGGGCTGCCGGCCCGGAGGGATCAGCGGAGACGACTGGGGGTGCCAGCCCGAAGGGACCAGCGGAGACGACTGGGACTACCAGCCCGGAGGGACCAGCGGACGCGTCTGGGGCTGCCGACCCGGAGGGACCAGCGGACGCGTCAGGGGCTGTCGGCCCGGAGGGACCAGCGGACGCATCTAGGGCTGCCAGTCCGGAGGGACCAACGGACACGACTGGGGCTGCAGGCCCGGAGGGACCAGCAGACGCGACTGGGGCTGCCAGCCCAGAGGGACCAGCGGACACGACTGGGGCTGTTGGCCCGGAGGGACCAGCAAACGCGACTGGGGCTGTTGCCCGAGAGGGACTAAGGGATGCGTCACCCGGAAGCGGCAGGACGGAGGACGGAGTCACCACTCCCCCATGCGACGAGATAGACACGGACGAGCCGCAGCAAATAAGGTCGCGATGAAACAGGTCCTCGAAGAAAAGGGCATCCTGGGACTCAACGATGAAGTGCCGGGAGGGATCCCAGAAGCGCCAGGCCTTGGACTGACGAGAGACACCGAGGAAGGTGCAAGGACGTCCGCGTGGGGCGATCTTGTCACCCTGATGCAGGGCGGGCAGCCAGATAATGGCCACGCAGCCCCAAACACGAGCCGTGCGGACGTTAGCTCGCTGACCGCACCAATGTTGGTACGGCGTGGACTGGCGGGGAAGGGGACCGTGGGGAATCCGGTTCCAGACCCAGGTCATGTAGGCCATGGTTTCAAAGTAGAAGCCATCAGAGAGACTGGACTCGACCCGCATCGTGCGGACGGCATCGGCCATGGTACGGTTCCATCGTTTGGAGACACCATTCTGGGCGGGTGTGTAGGGCACGGATGTCTCATGGTGGATCCCGCGTGAGGCAAGAAAAGTGGTGGCCTCACCCAAGTACTCACCACCGCGATCGGAGGAAAAACGGCAAAGAGAGCGGCCACACTCGCGCTCCGAAAGGACAAGCCAGTCCTGGATGGCTCGGGCGACATCGCTCTTCTGCTGAAGGGAGAAGACCCATCGGTAGCGAGAGTAGTCGTCAGTGAGGGTGAGGACGTAGCGGTCGTGCTCACTGACGAACTCGGTGGGGAGAGGGCCCATGACGTTCGAGTGGACCAGGTCAAGAGGGGTGGATGCACGGGAGGAAGACAAAGGGTACGTGGACCGGTGCATCTTCCCCTGAGCGCAATCAATGCACTCAGTGGGGCATGGGAGGGGGAAAGTCTCTGGGTCAAGGCCCTTGACCGGCTGGGTGCGGAGCATGCTGTCAACGGCGGCAGAGTGGACGTGGCAAAGGCGGCGGTGCAAGAGGCGAGTGTGCAAAGGAGAAAGCGTGCTGGTGACCAACACATGGCCTGTGGCGACCGACGGGGAGGAGACGGAAGGGGAGGAGGAGAGACGAGGCACATGCCACAAGTTGCCACGGGCGCTGGCATGCAGTACGACGAGACGAGACAAACGCAACGACATAGTGCCAACGCCACGCAAGTGCACAATGTCCATGCTCATGCGGTCAAGGGCAGTGACAGACAGGAGGCTGAGCTCGAGACCAGGAACGAAGAGAACATCGGTCAGAAAGACGTCACTGGCAGGACCACAGAAACGAACGACGCCAACACCACGGACAGGCAACACCTGGCCGGAGCCCGTCCGGACACCGGAGACATCGCCTACAGGACCGAGCATACTGAAGGCCTCACGAGAGGCTGTCATGTGATGCGTGGCCCCGGAATCGATGATCCCGGTCTAAGCGGGGTCCTGGACCGGGGTCGCCAGATTGTAACGGTCACATGGCAGCAAGCAAGGGACGCGGACGCGGTGGAAGGAGGCGCGAACCGAGACTGCCAATTGTCAAGCCACGCAACGTCGTCATAGGAGGGGGAAGAGGAGACCATGGGAGACGACGAGACAGACGAGGAAACGGGATACGACCGTAGTTTAGTCTCAGTCATGCAAGGGTGGGCAGGAGAACAGGAGGTGATGCAACTCGCACTTCCCTGGGGAGGAGGGTGTGTCAGGCCGAGCTGGAGCGCGATGAACTGCTCCAGCTGACGCTCACGGGAAGACGATCTAGGAGTGTAGGCCGAGTGCGGAGTGACAGCACCGGTGCCCGGGTAAGGGAGAGACAGCGCCGGAGACGGGAGCGGAGGCGCCGATGGTTGTGGAAAGTACTGCTGTGGCGCGGGTGTCAACTGGACTGGCGGAGCTGTCAGAGTGGCGGAGCTGCTGGACGAGGTCGAGGTGTCGGGGCCGGCGGCAGCGATGGCGGCAGAGGCGAGACGACGCTCCCGCTGGAAGCGCATGGGGGCGATGACGCGCGCCTCGTCCGTCGGGAGAGGGCACATGTACCACCCGTGCCCGGGCGGGCCACAATTGTGGCAGACCGAGCCGCCATTGCTGGACCCGGTCGACGGCTGCTGCTGCTGCTGCTGTGGCGGCGGAACCTTTCCTTTCTTATTCCGGCTTTTCTTCTTCTTCCCTGAAGACGATGACGTAGCTGCGGCGGGGGAAGCGATGGCCACGGAGGCGACGGCAGGGGTCGCGACGGCAGGGGATGCAAGAGCCTTCGTGCGCTGGAGCTGGGACTCCAGACGAGCTTCCTCAATGCAGAGCCAGAGCTCGTATGCCGAAGGCATGAGGGTGCCCTGGGCCGCCATGGTGGAGAGGACGTCCTGGGGGTAGTGCACGAAGACGTCCGCGTATGCGCTGGTGGCGCCGCGCTTGATGGTAAGGAGCGCCGCCAGAGGAGGTAGGGCAGATCTGCCGAGACGACGAAGGATGTCCTCCGCCCGCTGCCAGTAGGTAGTGACCGTCTCAGTCTCCCCCATGTGTAGGGAGTTGAACTCCCGGAGCAGATGGCTGGTCTCGACGTCGCTGGACAGGCGATGGGGCCGGGTGAGGACGTGCCACGCGGCTGTAGGATCTAGGATGGCGCCAGCGGTGAAGTCGCCGAGGAAAGGCTCGAAGGCCAGGCGGGAGGCTGAAGGGGCGACTGGGACTAGGGCACGGACGGCGCGACCAGCGTCATACAACTGGTCGGCCTGGGTGGGGTCATAAGGGAGGGTGTAGTATGCCCACAGGCCCTCACCCTGTGCCCAGATCAGGAAGCTGAGCTTCCAGCTTCGGAACTGCTCGCCGGCCTGAAGTGGCGGGGGCGGGGTCTCAAAGTCCTTCTGCCTGTGGCCGGCGCCCAGAGTGGGGCCAAGGACGAAGGTCACCGTCTGTCGCTGGCGTTGAGTTAGTTGCTGCGCCAGGTAATGCATAGCAGCAGACACAGCGGGACTGGCGTGATCGGGATGGATGAATGGTGGCAGCAGACTGGTGGCTGACTGGGAGGCCAATGGCTGCAGCGCTGCGAGCAGCTGCGTCAAGGCGGCGAGCTGTTACTGAAGAGCAGCCAAGGGGTCAGGGTTACCACCAGTGACGGCAGAGGGCTGCTGCTACTGTTGCTGCTGCTGCTACTGCTGTTGCTGCTGCTACTACTGTTGCTGCTACTGCTGCTGCTACGGCGGCGGCGGCGGCTGCTGCTACTCCTTCTGCTGCTGCTGCTACTGCTGCTGCTGCTGCTACAACTGCTGCAGCTGCTGCAAGAAAGGGGTACTGGGGGTCCCCCCAACAGAGGGGGACCCCTCCTCAGAGGGGCTCTTAATCATGGTGCTCTCTTCCCCTTTCGTTTGTTATGTTTTTTTTCTTGAGTGCTGCTGATGTCAGCAGTGACGTCAGCCTACGATGACTGACGTCAGTAGAGTGCAACTGCCCCCTTTTGTTTTGTGGGAGTGCTTGTAAACCGGGCGCGGTGTGCTAGCCTCAACCGGATGGTGTAGGCACCAACCGGCGGCAACGACGACCAAGGGGAGGCCGGTGCACACCTTCCCGGGGTTGCGAAAGCGTAGGGTCGTCTTGGGGGAGCACGGGAACACGTGTGGCACAGTGGGAGTAAACTGTACTTGTTATTCAAGTGTCAACATACAAGACTATATGTACATGATGACACATCCTAGGCGACCCGAGGTC
>SZWC01002967.1:102875-121856 GCA_023375785.1 Penium margaritaceum | reverse complement strand
GCAGCGTCGGTATTATGGTATGGTCCAGTTTTCAGGCAAAACGGACGACGCCCGGGTTTTGGGCTGTCGGGCGTCTGGCAGGGCTCACCGAGAAAACCCTGCCTGCCAGAAAATAGGTCCAGAGCTATTTTCTGATTGGCTGGTTAGCTGAGTAACAACTTCTACACTAGTGGGGGGGAGCTAGAACTTGGAGGGGTCTCCCATTGTTGCTTATTCTTCATTGCTAATCAGTTACTTTCAGTTTCCAGCTGCTTTCTGGCGCTAACACTGGTGCGCGCACTTCTGAGTAACAAACCGAGAGCTTCCAGACTTAGTCTCTAGAGCAGCAGACTGAGGGGGCAGCTGACTTAAGCAACTAGCGTGGAAGCCCGCACCCTGCATCAACAACGCTGCTGCCCCAAGCCGCTGCCTAGCATTTCTGTTTTGGTATCAGAGCCAGAGCGTAGCAGCAGTAGCAGAAGACTGACTTACAGGTGCCAGACAACGCCGACGGACCTCCATACGCGCCAGTGCAGGGGAAATGCTGCCGGATTTTTTCCGGCAGCATTGACCCGCCTGGTGGCGGTGTCAAAATTTTTCCCACAGCCACTGGGCCAGGGGAAATGCTGCCGGATTTTTTCCGGCAGCACTGACCCCATGCTTGACGCGAGGAGGTGAGCGGCCGGCCACGTCAGGCCCTTGCTGGCGACGACGCACGCGGCGACGTCCTCCAGGTGTGAATGACAGCAGCAGCCAGCAGCAGCAGCAGCAGCTTGCCGCAGCAGCGAGCAGTGGCAGCAGCGGCCAGCAGTAGCAGCACACAGCAGCACACAGCAGCAGCAGCTCGCAACAGCAGCAGCCCGCAGCATTAGCAGCCAGCAGCAGCAGCAGCGGCAGTGAGCAGCAGCCGACAGCAGCAGTAGCACGCAGCAGCTCACAGCAGCAGCAGCCGGCGGCAGCAGCAGCAGCCGGCCGCAGCAATAGTAGCAGCTGCAACAACAGCCGCAGCAGTAGCAGCCGCAGCTGCCCGTAGCTCGCTGCTCGCTGCGAGCAGCGAGCTGCTGGCAGCGAGCTCGCTGCCCGCAACGAGCAGCGAGCAGCAAGCAGCGAGCTCGCTGCTTGCAGCTCGTCGCTCGCAGCGAGCAGCGAGCTCGCAGCGACGAGCAAGAGAAACACAAAAAAAACGCGCAGGGACCCTATCTGTTTGCTGCAGGCGCGGCAACAGCAGCAACAGCCGCAGCAGCCGCCGCAACAGCCGCAGCAGTAGCCGAAGCTGCTGCAGCAGTCGCAGCCGCAGCCGCAGCCATAGCAGCCGCAACTGCAGCAGCAGCAGCAGCCGCAACAACAACAGCAGCCGCAACCGCAGCCGTAGTAGCAGCAGCAACGGCAGCAGCGGCCGCATTAGCCGTAGCAGTAGCCGCAGCTGCAACCGCAGCAAGCAGCAACAGCAGCTACAGCAGCAGCAGCAGCCGCAGCCGCAGCCATAGCCACAGCAGCAACAGCAGCAGCAGCGGCCGCAGCAGCCGCAGCAGCAGCCGCAGCAGCAACAACAGCGGCAGCAGAAGCAGCCACCGCGGCAACAGCAGCAACAACAGCCGTAGCAGCCGCAGCAGCAGCGGCGGCAGCACCAACAACCGCAGCTGTAGCCCCACAGTGGAGGCTGCATCAACCGCTGCTAACGTCAGTGGCCGTCCGCTGACGTCACTGCTGCCGTCACTGCTGACATCAACAACAACAAAAAAAAAACCAAAATAGGGGGCAACACAGTAGCACTGCACACACGTAGTAGCCTCTGCTGACGTCCGCCATCCTCGGCTGACGTCACTGCTGACATCAACAGCGTACAAACATAGGGAAAACACAAAAAAAACAAGGGACACTAAATCATGGCTGGTAGTCCCTGTGAGGAGGGGTCCTCCTCTGCTGGGGGGACCCCTACCCCTCCTTTCTTGTAGCGACTGCAGCAGCAGCAGCAGCTGCCGCCGCCGCAGCAGCAGCAGCCGCCGCCACCGCAGCAGTAGCAGCCGCCGCCGCCACAACAGCAGTTGCCGCCGCCACCGCAGCAGCAGCAGCCGCCGCCGCCGTAGTAGTAGTAACCGAAGCAGCAGCAGCAGCAGCAGCAGTGGCCGACGCCGCAGCAGTAGCAGCCGTCGCTGCTACAGCAGCAGCAGTTGTCGCCGTCGCAGCAGTAGCAGCCAAAGCAGCAGCAGCAACAGTAGCAGCAGCCCACAAGTGTCGTTGGCGGCAACCCTGACCTCCTCGTTGCTCTTCAGCAACAGCTCGCTGCCTTGACGCAGCAGCTTGCAGCGCTACAGCCAGTCGCCTCCTAGACCGCCACCAGCGTGCTGCCGTCGTTCATCCCTCCAGGGCACGCCAGCCCCGCTGTGTCTGCTGCCACGTACTACCTGGCACAGCAGCAGACTCGGCGCCAGCGGCAAGCAGTGACCTCCATCCTTGGTCCCACTCTGGGTGTCGGCCGTAGGCAGAAGGACTTTGAGATGCCGCCACCGCCGCTTCGGGCCGGCGAGCAGTTCCGGAGCTGGGAGCTCAGCTTCCGGATCTGGGTGCAAGGTGAGGGCCTGTGGGCCTACTGCACCCTCCCTTACGACTCCACCCAGGTCAATCAGCTGTATGACGCTGGTCGCGCCGTCCGTGTCCTTGTCCCAGTCGCCCCTCCAGCTTCCCGCCTTGCCCTTGAGCCCTTCCTCGGCGACTTCACCACTGGCGACATCCCAGACCCTGCAGCCGCATGGCACGTCCTCATCAGGCCCCATCGCCTGTCCAGCGACGCTGAGATCAGCCGTCTACTCTGGGAGTTCAACTCCCTGCACATGGGGGAGACTGAGACGGTCACTGCCTACTGGCAGCGGGCTGAGGACATCCTTCGTCGACTTGGCAAATCTGCTCCGCCCCCTCTCTCCGCGCTCCTCACCATCAAGCGCGGCGCCACCAGCGCATACGCAAACGTCTTCGTACACTACCCCCAGGACGTCCTCTCCACCATGGAGGCCCAGGGCACCCTCATGCCCTGGGCATATGAGCTCTTCCTCCGCATTGAGGAAGATCGCCAGGAGTCCCAGCTCCATCGCAAGGAGGCCCTTGCATCCCCTGCCGTCGCCTCCCCTGCCGTTGCCTCCGTGGCCGTCGCCTCCCCCGCCGCAACTACCTCATCGTCTTCGGGGAAGAAGAAGCGAAGTCGGAACAAGAAAGGCAAAGGTCCACCGCAACAGCAGCAATAAGAGTCGTCGACCGGGTCCAGCGGTGGTGGCTCGGTCTGCCACAACTGTGGCCAGCCCGGGCACGGGTGGTACACGTGCCCTCTCCCGACGGACGAGGCGCGCGTCATCGCCACCATGCATCGCCAGCGGGAGCGCCGTCTCGCCTCTGCCGCCGTCGCTGTTGCTGGCCCTGACAATCCGTCCTCGTCCAGCAGCTCTGCCACTCCGACAGCTCCGCCTGTCCCGTAGACACCCGCGCCGCAGTTGTACTACCCACAACCGTCGGCGCCTCCGCTTCCTTCGCCAGCTCAGTCCTCCCACTACCCGGACTCCGGCGCCGTCACTCCACACTCCGTCTACACTCCTGGGCCGTCCTCCCGTGAGCGTCAGTTGGAGCAGTTCATCGCGCTCCAGCTTGACCTGCCTCACCCTCCTCCCCAGGGAAGTGCGAGTTGCGTCACCTCCTCTCCTCCTGCCCAGCCCTGCATGACTGGGATTGAGCTGCGGTCGTGTCCCGTTTCCTCGTCTGTCTCGTCGTCTCCCGTGGTCTCCTCCACCCTACTCCTTGACGACATTGCGTGGCTTGACGATTGGCGGTCTCGTTTCGCGCCTCCTTCCACCGCGTCCGCGTCCCTTGCTTGCTGCCATGTGACAGTGAGCGATCTGGCGACCCCTGTCCAGGACCCTGCTGAGACCTAGATCGTCGACTCCGGGGCCACGCATCACATGACGGCCTCATGTGAGGCCTTCAGTATGCTCGGTCCTGTAGGCGATGTCTCCGGTGTCCGGACGGGTTCCGGACAAGTGTTGCCTGTCCGTGGTGTTGGCGTCGTTCGTTTCCGTGGTCCTGCCAGTGACGTCTTTCTGACCGATGTCCTCTTCGTCCGTGGTCTCGAGCTCAGCCTCCTGTCCGTGACTGCCCTTGACCACATGAGCATGGACGTTGTGCATTCGCATGGTGTCGGCACTGTGTCGTTGCGTTCGTCTGGTCTTTTCGTACTGCATGCCACCGCCCGTGGCAACCTGTGGCACGTTCCTCGCCTCTCCTCTTCTCCTCCCGTCTCCTCCCTGTCGGCCGCCACAGGCCATGTGTTTGTCACCAGTACACTTTCTCCTCAGCACACCCGCCTCTTGCACCGTCGCCTTTGCCACGTCCACTCTGCCGCCGTAGATAGCATGCTCTGCACCCAGCCGGCCAAGGACCTTGACCCGGAGACTTTCCCTCTCCCGTGTCCCACTGAGTGCATTGACTGCACTCAGGGGCAGATGCACCGGTCCACGTACCCCTTGTCTTCCTCCCGTGCGTCCGCCCATCTCGACCTTGTCCACTCGGACGTCATGGGCCCTCTCTCCACCAAGTCTGTCGGTGACCATGGCCGCTATGTCATCACCCTTACGGACGACTATTCTTGCTACCGTTGGGTCTTCTGCCTTCGGCAGTAGAGCGATGTCGCCCGAGCCATTCAGGACTGGCTTGTCCTCGCGGAGCGCGAGTGTGGCCTCCCTCTTCACCGCTTTCGCTTCGATCGCGGTGGAGAACACATGGGTGAGGCCACGATATTTCTCGCCTCCCGCGGGATCCACCATGAGACGTCTGCGTCCTACACACCCGCCCAGAACAGCGTGTCCGAGCGGTGGAACCGTACCATGGCCGACGCCGTTCGCACCATGCGGGTCGAGTCCGGTCTCTCCGATGGCTTCTATTTTGAAGCCATGTCCTACATGACCTGGGTCTGGAACCGGGTTCCCCACGGTCCCCTTTCCGCCAGTCCACGCCATACCAGCACTGGTGCGGTCAGTGCGCTTACCTCCGCCCGGCTTGCGTCTGGGGCTGCGTGGCCATTGTGTGGCTGCCCGCCCCACAGCAGGGCGGCAAGCTCGCCCCCCGCGGACGCCCCTGCACTTTCCTCGGTGTGTCTCGTCTGTTCAAGGCCTGGCGCTTATGGGACCCATCCCGACACTGCATCGTCGAGTCCCGCGATTCCTTCTTCTTTGAGGACCTGTTTCCCCGCGACCTCATCCGCTCCGGCTCGTCCGTGTCCCTCCTGTCGCGTGGGGAAGTGGTGAGTCCGTCCTCCATCCTGTTGCTTTCGGGTGACACATCACTCCGTCCCTCTGAGCCGGTAGCTCCTGTCGTGTCCTCCGGCTCCCCCGGGCCAACAGTCCCAGCCGCATCCACTGGCCCCTCCGAGCCAGCTGCCCCCATCGCGTCTGCTGGCCCATCCGGGCCAGCAGCGCCTGTCGTGTCCGCTAGCCCCTCCCGGTCGGCAGCCCCAGTAGCTTCCGCTGGCCCCTCCGGGCCGGCAGCCCCAGTCGCTCCCGATGGCCCCTCCGGGCCGACAGTCCCAGTCGCGTCCGCTAGCCCCTCTGGGCCCGCAGCTCCTGTCGCGTCCGCTGGCCCCTCCGGACCAGCTGCCCCAGTCGCGTCCGCTGGCCCCTCCGGGTCGGCAGCCCCAGTCGTGTCCGCTGGCCCCTCCGGACCGGCAACCCCTGTCACGTCCGCTGGCTCCTCCGGGCCGACTGGTCCCTCCGGGCCAGCTGCGCCTGACGGGTCTACTGGCTCCTCCGGGCCGACAGCCCCAGTCGCGTCCGCTAGCTCCTCCAGGCCAGTAGCCCCGTCCGCCTCCGTCGGAACGTCGGACTCAGGGCCATCTCCTGCCGGACCGCGCTACACATATGGTCCAGGTGGCAGCCTCCGACCTCGGCTGACAGTGAGCGCGCAAACCGTCGCACCATGTCCCGTGGCGCCTCGACCCCCTGTGGCTCCACGTGTCTCCTCCACTCCCACGGTCGTGAGTGGGGACCCTGGCACGAAGGCTCTCGGCCTGACCACTTCCGCCATCATCGCAGACCTTCACCTGGGCTCTGCACTGGGCTACGCCATGCTTCATCACGAGCATCAGCATGCTGTTGTGGCTGCACTCGCCCGCATCCCACCTGGAGCTCGTGATGCATATGCCCTCTCAGTCCGGTCCACAGCGCGCCCTGAGGACCCAGCCACCCTACGCGAGGCTCGAGCCTCCCCTGAGGCCGCACATTGGGATGCTGCCTGCGCCGAGGAGCTCGCTGCCATCCGGTAGCACCACGTGTATGACCTCGTCCACCTCCCTCCAGGTTGGAAGGCCATTGGTGCCAAGTGGGTCTTTCGGCGTAAGTGGAAGCCTGACGGATCATTGGACAAGTACAAGGCCCGCCTCACAGCAAAGGGGTTTGCTCAGGTCCCTGGGGTCGATTACGACCAGATCTTCGCCCCAGTTGGTCGGTTCTCCAGTAGCCGGGCGCTCTTCAGCCTGATTGCCCAGCACGGGTGGGAGCTGCATCAGATGGACATGAGCAACGCGTTCCTCCATGGCTCATTGGAGGGTGAGGAGCTCTACATGGTGCAGCCCCCAGGCTTCGACAACGGTACTGGGAGAGTTTGGCGGCTACGGAAGGCCCTCTATGGCCTGAAGTTGTCGCCTCGGTGCTGGAACCAAGAGATCAGCAGCATGCTTCTCCGTGGCGGTCTCCAGCGCAGCACCGCTGACCCCGCACTGTTCGTCAGCCCGCGAGGTCAGACCTTCGCTGCAGTTCTGGTCTACGTCGACGATCTCCTCATTCCGTCGCCAGACACGGCCGCCATCTAGCGTGTCAAGGACTTGCTACACGTCGCCTACCAGATGAAGGATCTCGGGTCTCCCCGAGTCTTCCTGGGCATGGAGCTCGAGCATGATCGCTCCCAGGGCATCCTGCACGTCCATCAGGCTGCCTATGTGCAGACCATGTCCACTCGCTTCGCCGAGGACCTGCCCCTAGTGCCTAGCGCATCTTCACCCATGTCACCCGACGGCCAGGTGAAGCTGAAGAGTCCTGACCCAGCTGTTGTGGGGGAGCCAGTTGATGTGACCACGTATTTGCGGGTCATCGGGTCACTGATGTTCCTGGCGACGACGACGCGTCCAGACATCGCATTCGCCGTCAACCTCCTGGCCCAGTTCTCTCAGGAGCCGCGTCACCTCCACTTCGAGGCTACGATCCGAGTGTTGCGCTATGTCGTCTCAACCCCTCGGCGAGGTCTCATGTTCCGCCGTCAGCCGTCCGTTGTCGTAGTGGGCTACACCGACAGTGACTGGGCCGGCAGTCGAGACGGTAAGAGTCGCACGGGCTGGATCTTTCTGATCGGCGGCACAGCTGTGTCCTGGCGCAGTGGCAAGCACGAGTGCATTGCACGCAGCACTGCTGAGGTTGAGTACCTGGCCCTTGGCTCAGGCGCGTGTGAGAGTGTGTGGTTGCGTCGTCTGTTGTCCGAGTTGCGTCAGTCTGTCGCATCCATCACCTTGCAGTGTGACAATGAGAGTGCCATGGACATCGCCGACAATGACGGTGTGCATCACACACGCACAAAGCACATCAATGTTGAGTATCACTATGTGTGTTCGTTGTTGCATGACGGCAGCATCAGGATCGTATGGGTTGAGACAGCACGACAGCTGGCTGACTTTCTAACCAAGGCACTGAAGCGGGACTCGTTCATGAAGGCTGTGAGTTCAGTCGGCATGCGTCCGTGAGTTGCCCTCTTTGTCTTTGCCTGCGTCTCTGCGTACCTTGGGGGAGTCTGGATGTTGAACGTTTCTCTGCCCGCCCATGTACACTACGCCTGTGAGTCATGGGGGAGTGTTGGTTTTTGCGCATCTCTCATTATGCTCTGTTGTGTCCTATAGGTAGCCACAAGCACTATGCTAGCAAGCAAGTGAGTGGAAAGCAATGAAGCACGCCATGGATCGTGGAACGCTCAAGACTAAGAAAAGTGCGAGTAGTTAAGTCACAACTTGACAAGAGTAAGTAGTGAGCGAGGTGGTGAGAGCCAGTTGACCGGGCCACCCACGCGAGGCACTCGCGTGGGGCCCAGCCGCCACCCAGGGATCGAACCCGACCCTGGAGCGAGCGAGCTCCAGGCGGTTTCTCACACGCCGGCACAAGCCGGACGTGTGGTCCCGAGGGATCAGCAACCCGGTTCACCACTCTAGGAACATGCAAGTATTCAATCAACTAACAAGCATGCAATCCTACAAGTTGTATCCCCATTTTGGCAAGTGAGGTTATTACTAAACTAAGGCTTGTGACAAGGCTGGTGCTGAAGCCACCACTTGGCAGCTTGATGGAGGCACCTCCACTGTGCACTTCATGCTGCACCACAGTCTTGCACCAGGGATCCTTAATCCAGTTCAATCACCTGCAGTGGTGATGTGTGTGCATGAATGGAGACAAGAGGGCACTTGCGTGTGTTTGTGACAATAACCAACACTCCTCCATGGCCCACAGACAAACAGGCCTCACACACACAGAACATAGAACGAGGAGAACATCACAGGATTCACATCAACCGGCGGCATCACGAGAGCGCAGCAAGCCAACAGCATGCACGGCCGCCTTGAACATTCCACTGCTGAGCGCTTTGGTGAGAAATTCTGCACGCTGTTGACGAGTGTCGACCCAGACAACCTGAACTTCCCCATCGGCAATGAGCTCGTGTACAAAGTGATGCTCAATGTTGATGTGCTTAGTGCGAGAGTGATGCATGCCATCGTGCTCAGCAATCGCATTCGCACTCTGGTTGTCACAGCGCAGGGTGATGCAATGAATGGGAACACGCAACTGCTGCAACAGGCAGGACAGCCAAACACTCTCACACGTACCTGCACCCAGCGCCACATACTCTGCTTCACTGGAGCTCCTGGCAACACAACCCTATTTTCCACTCTTCCAGGAGACAGCAGTCCCTCCGACGAGGAAGATGTAACCAGTGCGCCTGCGAGCATCTGTGTCATGTGCCCAGTCGCTGTCTGTGTAGCCGTCAACGACTACAGATGGCTGAGCACGGTAGCAGAGTCCTATGCGTGCAGTGGACAACGCGTAGCGGACGACGTGCAGTGCGGCCTCGAGATGCTTCTGTCGAGGCTACTGGGAGAACTAGGCAAGGAAATTGACCGCAAAGGCCACGTCTGCCCTAGTGGTGGTGGCGAGATACATGAGGGAGCCGACAACACTGAGGTAATCGGTGACGTCGACAGGCTCCCCCAGCTGTGCTGAGTCCAGTGACTTCAGCAGACGCTGACCTGCTGGAGTCATCGGTGTGGACGCGGTGGGGATGTCTGCGAGCAAAGGAGCAAAACGCTCCCCCAGTGTGCGTATGTACGCAGCCTGGTGCACATGCAAGGTGCGACGCTGACGATCACGCTCAAGCTCCATCCCCAAAAACACCCGTGCAGGACCTAGATCCTTCATCTTGTATGCAGACTGCAGCAGGTCTTTCACTGTCTGGACAGCTGCCGGGCTGGGTGAGGCAATGAGCAGGTCATCAACGTAGACCAACACCGCCACAAACGACTCTGAGGGGGCGCTCAAGAAGAGCGCTGGATCAACCGTGCTGCGACGGTAACCTCCCCGCTCAAGATTCAAGGAGATCTCCATGTTCCAACACCGCGGCGACTGCTTGAGCCCATAGAGGGCTTTGCGTAGTCGCCAGACCTTGCTCGTGCCATCGGTGAAGCCCGGGGGCTGTATCATGTAGATCTCTTCATCGAGCTTCCCGTACAAGAAGGCGTTGTTGACATCCATCTGCTCCAGCTCCCAGTCGTGCTGGGCGACGAGACTCAAAAGTGCTCGAGCCGTGGTATATCTCCCGACCGGTGCGAATGTCTCATCAAAGTCAACGCCGGGGATCTGGGAGAACCCCTCTGCTGTGAGACGTGCCTTGTACCGGTCGACTGTTCCATCGGGCTTCAGCTTATGCCGAAGAACCCATCGGGCGGAGACTGCCTTGGGACCTGCAGGCAGATCCACTAGCTCAAAGACTTCATGGTCTTGGAGGGCTGTGAGCTCCTCCTGCATGGCCTTCTCCCAGAGGGCAGCGTCTGCCGCCTCACGAGCCTGCCGGACAGTGGTGGGCTCAGGAGGGAGAGTGGGGAGGCCAGCGGCCGCAAAGCATGCGGCGACATAACCGGCGACAGAAGACTCAAGGGCACTATGGAACTCGTGGGCTACAAGAGCATAGCCAACTGCAGAGTTTGGGTGTACAATGCTCACAGACAGGCCCAGTGCATCAAGGCCGGTGGGGCGCACTGAGGGACCAGCTATGGAGGATGAGGCTCTGGAGCGGGTGACTCGTTGAGAGGCAGTGGACGAGCCTGCCAGGAGAGACTCAGTAGGCGCCCTAGAAGAGGAGGGCTGAGAGGACTGAGAAGGAGGAAGAGCACGAAGTCTCCCCCCACGAGTATAAGGCTCTGGATAGGGGAGCCAAGCCTGAGGCGCGTCGCCTGCGGTGGTGTCAAGCACCGGAGAAACTGCAGCGCCAGGAGATGAGGTGGGAGTAGAGTGGGCAGTGGACTGTGCGGGAGTGGGCGCCGAGTGTGAGGACTCGGGAATGGCGGTAGACGGCGAAGACACAGGGCTCCCGGCTGAGGACAGGGGTGACCCGGACTCCGGGGAGGGCACTGAGGCCCCTGACTCAGAAGAGACTGAGTCCTCGTCACTGTCCGTGGGAGTGACAACAGGGGACGTTGTGTGAGAGGGAGACGTGGACGCACGGAGATCGGAGGCTGGAATAGACCCACCCCCCCCAAGCCGACGAAGCGAGGAGAGAGAAGACGGAGGAGGGACATGGGACAAGTCACGGGGGAAGACATCCTCAAAGAAGAGGGCGTCACGCGACTCGATGACGCGGGAACGGTCGGGGTCCCAGAAGCGCCACGCCTTAGACATGGCAGAGACACCAAGAAACGTGCAGAGGCGAGCACGAGGACTCAGTTTGCCATCACGAAAGTCCTCTGGCAACCAGACAGCAGCCACACAGGCCCAGACACGAGCCAGACGGAGGTCAGCACAGCGACCGTACCAGCGCTCAAAGGGGGTGACGTGACGAGGAAGGGGACCGTGTGGGACACGGTTCCACACCCAGGTCATGTAGCACATGGCCTCGAAGGAGAAGACAGGAGAGAGGGAGGACTCGCTGAGGAGAGTACGAACACCATCAGCGAGGGTGCGGTTCCAGCGTTCAGAGAAACCATTCTGCTGGGGTGTGTTGGGGGCGGAGGGCTCCATACACACCCCACGAGAGGTGAGAAAGCGAGCGGTGGGACCCATGAACTCGCCACCACGGTCACAGCAAAAGACTTTGAGCCGGTGACCACAGGCCAGCTCAACTTGTGGTAGCCAGGACTCAAGTGCGGGACAGACGTCACTCTTTTGCCGAAGGGCAAAAACCCAGCGCATGCAAGAAAAATCGTCTGTGAGACAGAGGACATAACGACCGACACCCCCAAGGGCGTCATGGGCAAGAGGTCCCATGACGTCTGCGTGCAGGAGATCAAGTGGGTGAGACGTGCGAGACTCAAACGTGGAGAATGGGGAGCGGTGCATTGCCTTGAGCACAGTCGAGACAGTCAGTGGGGCAGGGTGCAGAGAACGTGTCGGCATCAAGGCCATTCGCATGCATGTCCCGAAGCAGACTGTCAATGGCGGCAGTGTGAATGTGACAGAGATGACGATGGAGCAACTGCGCATGTGCAGGAGTGAGGGAACGAGCCACATGAACAAGAGCAGTCGTGGAGGGATGGGGTGCAAACGAGGGCACGCGGAACAAGCGGTCACAGCGAGTGCCACGCAGTAAGACACGACCAGTAGTGTGATGCATAACAGAGGCAATACCCCGACTGGATGAGAAGTCCATGCCCTGGTCGTCGATTGTCGTAACAGATAGCAGACTGAGCTCAAGAGCGGGCACATAGAGAACGTCAGGGAGGAAGAGCTCCCCCCCAGGGCCAACGAAACGGACGACACCGACACCCTGGACAGGGAGAAGGTGGCCAGAGCCAGTGCGTACAAAGCGAACAGAACCAACAGGACCCAGCGACACAAACGCTGAACGACAGGAAGTCATGTGGTGGGTGGCCCCTGAATCAAGAATCCAGAAGCCACCCGTCACACGGACAGACGCAGGGTCACGACTCACAGCGGCAATGGCAGAACGAGGAAAGAGGCGCTGACCACAAGCGGCAAGGCAACGAGGGAGACTGTACGACTGCCACTCCTCAATCCATGGGACGTCAACTGGGGGACACCCCTGAACATGGCCGGGGGGGGGGCCACGAAGAGACGAGTCAACAGCACACGCAAGGCCCTCCTCAACCGAACGTACACTCTCACCTCCCTGATCACGGAGGTGACGCTGGTGAACGGCGTGAGAGAGCGCAGAGTCCAGCTGGCGGTCGTCCTCAGGTGGTCCGGTGATGAGTGCGGTAGAGGAGGGTAGCTGGGGACCAGGGGTGGAGGAAGCCCACGTTGGAGGTGAGTAGAAGCCAGAGGGAGGCCCGAAGTAGAAAGGGCCTCCAAACCCCGGGGGCCAACCCCAGGGTGCGGATGGAGAAGGTGAAGAGAGGGCAGTGCTGTAGGCAGCTCCTGTAGACAATGGAGAAGGAGCGTGTGCCGAGCCACGACTGGACCCCGCGGAGGTGGAGGAGCGGGCAGAGCCGCCGCCTGACCCTGAAGAGCGAGCCCAGTGAGCATGCATGGCGGAGGCCAGGCGTGCATCATCTGGTGGTGCAGGGCACTTGGGCGCC
This sequence comes from Penium margaritaceum, assembly GCA_023375785.1. NCBI lineage: Eukaryota > Viridiplantae > Streptophyta > Zygnematophyceae > Desmidiales > Peniaceae > Penium > Penium margaritaceum. The sequence goes on along the minus strand of SZWC01002967.1, from coordinate 109,063 downwards.
GCATGACCTGCGGCGCCGCAGTTCCAGCAAGTGACAGTGCTGGAGGAGGAGGAGGGGGATGCGGTCCTATCAGAACCGCGACCTTTGCCACCCTTCCCCTGCCCGCCACCGCCAGAGCCACCCCCTCGGCCTTTACCTTTGCCACCCCCTCCACCACGCCCACCCCCTTGGGAAGCAAGAGAGGTGGCAGTAGTAACAGAGGTGGAGATGGAGGACGAGCTGGAGGCTGAGGAGGTGGAGGAGGAGGGAAGTGCGGTGGCTGCTGCTGCAACGGCTGCGCGGTGAATGCGTTTGTTCTGCAAGGAGCTCTACCAGTCGATAAGACGCTGGGAGGTGAACTCCCATAAGGCCCCAATTCCAGGGGGTGCGTCGGCGGGAACAGGAATCGCCGCCAGACGCTCCAGCTCTGTGGCCTTCACTTCGCGAAAGATGTCGCTGAGCTCAGGGATGAGGCCATTGACGATGGAGAGAACAGCAGGGAGTTGGCCTGGGGCGGCCTTGCCGAGGTCACGCAGCAGTCGCAGACTGCGAGCCCAATAGGCGTCAGCAGTCTCGTCAGCACGCATGGATAGCGTGTTGAATTGGACGGTGAGGACGCTCTGTGCTACATGTCCAGTGACTGTCGTGTGCCGCTTGATCAGGGCATAAGCCCCAACCAGGTCAGCGGGGGTGCGGCGTGCAGTGTCAGCATTGTAGGATCTGATCTCATCAGTGAGATCGTCTGGTCCGGCGCGAATGAGGGCACGGACCGCTCGTGCCGACTCAGAATCGACTGGCACAAAAGGTCGAACAGCTGAGGGATGTGGTGCATGGTAGTATTCCCAGAGTTGTTCCCCTTGCGCCCATGCACTGAAACGAACCTCCCAAGAGTGAAAAGTAAGATTGGAGGTGAAATGGGGTGGAGTGGAATCAAAGTCAGGCTTGCGTTGCACTGATGGAGCAAGGGCTTTGGCTGCAGCAGCGCCAGCGGCTGCAGCGACTGCAAGTGGATCAGAGGAAGACGTGCCAGCGGCAGTGGAAGCGGAAGCGGGAGAGGTGGAGAACGCTGCAGCAATGCTAGCGGACTGAGTGTTACGCAATGTGGGCTGCAGACAATTCAGAACCAAGTCAGCAATGTGATCGGCGAATGTCTCTTGGTCAGCCTACTCAGCCTGCAATTTTTCCTCAGCAGCGCGCTGAGCACTGAGAGCTGCCTGCAATGCAGTGCGCTCACGCTGAAGCTCAGCTTGCAGTGCTGTGTATTGGTCATCGTCAACTGGCATTGTGCCAGTGGCGTGACTCTGCCGAGAAAATTTCGGCAGAGTTTCCCTTGCCCCAGTGGGCGTGGGAATGTAAGATATCGGTGTTGGACGTGCGCTGCAAGGCAACAACCTGAACGCACGAACACACCGATACAGGAAAGGCAGAGAGAGTGGGAGAACAAGAGAAGCCAAGCTCACCATGCACGGTGGTGCAGAGAGAACAGTGGTGGCAGTGCCGCAGCAACTGAGGAGGCGACGACTGCGACAAAAGCTGATGTGGTGACAACGAAGCAGGCTACACCTGTCAGGGCTGCACCTGACAGAGTGGAGATGACTGTAGCGGTCAAGACCAATAGTTGTATGTGCCGAGTGACTGACGGTGATGAGGAGGGTAGAGAGGTTGCCTGTGTTGTGGAGGCGTTGGCGGAGTCAACTGCACTGGAGAGTGCTGTGGCTGCTGCGGCTGCGACGGATGCAACTGCGTTTGCTGCTGCAGCAATCTGAGTAGCTACGTTGACAGCAGCTGCTGCCAAAGGTCCCTGGTCAACCTCTGCAGTGTACGTATCAATGGCTCGACCAGCAGCAGTGCTGGCTGGTGCACGTGCGGCACGTGCAGTGGTTGCAAAGGTAGTGGCAACGGCAGCGCTGGATGCAAGGGTAGCCTGTAGTGCTGAAAGAATATCAGGGGACGAGATGGGCTCTGCAGCTGTTGCGGCTGGAGATGCCGCACAACGCGGAGCGGAGGCTTCTGATGCTGCTGTTGCAAAAGGTGGAGCTGCACCACGGGGAACAGCACGGCGGTGTTGCTGGCGCGTCCTATGGGCAATGGGCGGGCTTACCAGAGAGTGAAGAGGTCGGTGGTCCCGTTGTGGTGCCGTTGCCGGTTGGTTCAGCGACGTTGGAGAATCGTCGTCGGCCGACTGGCAATGAGTCGCGTAGTCCTTTGCGTCCGCCCACGCGTAGTGATCAGCAGGATCGTAGTCTTCACCGGGGTGATACCCCGGACTGCTGCGACGCACCCTCGACCACACTTCTCTCTCCGCCCGCTCCTCGTAGTACGCGAGCTCCTCGTCAGTGCGTGCACGGTCCCGAGCTGCCGTGGATGACGGAGGGGCGGGCTCGATCTCAGGCGGAGACGCCAGCGTTCTGAATGCTGGGCTACCTCAGGGCAGCCCGAGGTAATTGAGAGTGTGCTGGGGTCAAGCCTGGCTACAGGGTTGGAGCTGTTGCTGCGAGGGACGTAAGTGAGGTCACGGCTGCTGAGCGATGAAGATGCACGTGAGATGAGCACACCAGGCCGAGGCAACACACAGCGTTGAGACGTACCGGATGTGGTCCAAGCCTCCGTCGTGCGTATGGAGGCGTACACGGCGGAGGGGTGATGCTGCAGAGATGGTGATCACCACGATGGGCCGAGTAGGCATCACCACGAGGCGGTGATGTCACAAGCAGATTGCTTGAAGCTGAGAGGGTGTCCCAGTGAGTGACGGGTGCGACGTTAGCGGCGGCACAGAACGGCGGCTGCTTAGTCTGCCACAGTCATGAGGGGTACGGTCGAGGCTGGAAGTGTGCCCCGAGAGTCACGGTTGCGAAGCTAGCAGTTGCACAGAACGGCGGCTGCTGCTGCTGCCTAGGCTGCCACGGTCTCGTGCTGTGGCTTGCACGGGATCACCCACGGCTTAGCTGTGACTCGAAGGAGGTTCACAGGTCGATGCTAGCGGCTGCACAGAATGGTGGCTGCTGCTGCTGCCTAAGCTGCCATGGTCTTGTGCTAAGGTTCACGAGTGCAATGCGAGCGGCTGCACAGAATGGCTGCTGCTGCTGCTGCTTAGGCCGCCACGGCCTCGTGCTGTGGCTTGTGCGGGATCACCCGTAGCTCGATGCTAGCGGCTGCACAGAATGGCGGCTGCTGCTGCTGCTGCCTAAGCTGCCACGGTCTCGTGCTAAGGTTCACGAGTGCGATGCTAGCGGCTGCACAGAATGGGTGTTGCTGCTGCTGCTTAGGCCACCATGGCCTCGTGTTGTGGCTTGTGCAGGATCACCCGTAACTCGATGCTAGCGGCTGCACAGAATGGCGGCTGCTGCTGCTGCCTAAGCTGCCACGGTCTCGTGCTAAGGTTCACGAGTGCGATGCTAGCAGCTGCACAGAATGGCTGCTGCTGCTACTGCTTAGGCCGCCACGGCCTCGTGCTGTGGCTTGTGCGGGATCACCCGTCGCTTAGCAGTGGCACGCGTAAGTCTCAAGAGGTCCCAGGACGTCGCGGCGGGAGGGACAGCCCTCCTGCTCTGATACCAGTAGGTAGCCACAAGCACTATGCTAGCAAGCAAGTGAGTGGCAAGCAATGAAGCACGCCATGGATCGTGGAACGCTCAAGACTAAGAAAAGTGCAAGTAGTTAAGTCACAGCTTGACAAGAGTAAGTAGTGAGCGAGGTGGTGAGAGCCAGTTGACCGGGCCACCCACGCGAGGCACTCGTCGTGGGGCCCGGCCGCCACCCAGGGATCGAACCCGACCCTGGAGCGAGCGAGCTCCAGGCGGTTTCTCACACGCCGGCACAAGCCGGACGTGTGGTCCCGAGGGATCAGCAACCCGGTTCACCACTCTAGGAACATGCAAGTATTCAATCAACTAACAAGCATGCAATCCTACAAGTTGTATCCCCATTTTGGCAAGTGAGGTTATTACTAAACTAAGGCTTGTGACAAGGCTGGTGCTGAAGCCACCACTTGGCAGCTTGATGGAGGCACCTCCACTGTGCACTTCATGCTGCACCACAGTCTTGCACCAGGGAGCCTTAATCCAGTTCAATCACCTGCAGTGGTGAGGTGTGTGCATGAATGGAGACAAGAGGGCACTTGCGTTGTTTGTGACAATAACCAACATGTCCTCCCGGCTTGTGTACATCGGCGTGCAGATGACTGATGGCGAGACTCGACGCTGATGGAGTGTCATCCGGTGGAGCCTGTTGTGATGTTGTCAGTCATACACAGTTGTACAGTTGGTTGTGACCACTCGGCCGTGTCCATGCTCGTGTAGATCCTTGAGGCGGACCCAGCTGGAGACAGAGTTCCCTGAGGTGATGCTCCACCCGCTGGAGGCAGCCTGGCAGCCTACCCAGTGTACTAGAGGGCTCCCACAGCCCACGGACTACGTTTGGAGGTCTTCAGGATTTTCTTGGTGGACAGCCCTGCCAGGCTGATTTACATGTTTGTTTTCTTACACTCTCTGGCTGTTCCCGGACGTAGGCGTGTGACCAGTCGCTGTGTCTTTCTTTTCGTCGTGCATCCGTAGGATCAGACGGCGCTCCGTTTGTACGCTTGTGTGCAGAATTATGGCCAAAACAGTGGTTTTGGGCCGGTTCAGGTTTGACAGGCACCGCCGTGTGCGCCACCCGCCGTGAGCCACGGCGGCTATTTATGCTGTGGACCTGTCATTTGTTATTTCTCTCTGCATTTACTTCAGTTGAAGCTTGAGATACAAGTGCACGTGTCTCTCCCTACCCTTGCTATCCCTTGCATGACCTGTGTGTCAACTAGCCAGACCCGTGCTGTCAGGCTGGCAAGCAAAAAGGCTAGGAAGCTTCCTGGAATCTTCTCATGGTATCAGAGCAGGCGAGCCAGTGCTCGTCGTGCTGCGCAGCAGAGACGCAGCAACTGCAGCAGCAGTGAGCAGCAGCAGTGGCAGCAGCCCACAGCAGCAGCAGCAGGTCCTGGTTGGACCCATCACCACCCTGAGTCGCTTGAAGTGACAAGAGCACGCAGCGACGCATATGCCATCATCCTGATGCGTCAGAAACCGCAACGGCAGGTTCGTGCTGCAGCTNGCAGCGTGCCACAACGGCTTGAGGCCGTTGGAGCCCTTGCGCGCAGCAGCAGCCGGTCCGAGGCCGCCCGTGTGGCGACTTGGAGCCGCAAACCGGGCGAGCAACAGCACCATCAGCGAGCAACAGCAGCAGCGGCGGCCGTGGCCACTCAGGCACCAGAGGCACCAGTACCTTTTGTAGGTGCTGACTCCATCCGTGCAGCTTCCTGGAAGCCGCACGGACGTGGAGGAGCCGCAGACGCAAATCGCGTCAGCCACCATCCTCCCTTCACCCGCCTGTGCCGGACTCAAATAGCCACCAAAAGTTGCACGCTATGGCTCGTTGGAAAGCTTAGATCTCAAGCTTTCCATCGCGCCCTTCCTCGCCTCATTTGGAGCTCTGTAGCCTCCAGCATTCACCGTTCCGCATCACTGATTTGATTTTTTTCATTTTTTCGGCCTGAGCACAAAATCAGGTCGTTTTGGCCTTTTTCCCCACTTTTTTAAGACGAAAATTTCACCATTGTCTTCAGCATCCTCAGAAGCCTCTGTGGTTGAAATTTCGCTTCATTTGGACAACCTTCAATTTTTAGTGGTGAAAATTTAAATTTTTAAATTTTCAGCACTTAGCCGATTTTTTGGTCAGAAGGTCGACTTTTGCCACCGTCCTAAATCGGCGAGAAACGCTGACGGTTCTGCGTTCGGACGACTTTTGCACCGCCTCAGCATGGAGCCGAGCAGCTCCAAGGGCAAGGAGCTGGAGGACACCGTCACGAGCGGGGGCCGCAGCCCACGCTCAAAGGCGATTGACTTCCTGCTGGTGGAGCAGTCGTCACTCCGCCAGCGCCAGGATGAGCAGTCAACTACGCTGCGACAGATCCCCGATGCCTTGGTCTCTCTGTCTGGGACACCGGGACATCAGCCCAGGAGAGAGAGAGAGAGGCAACCCCATCGGCCCAGGAGTCTGCTGGCCCCACTGCCGCCCCTGCGCAGAGACGAGAGTCCATGGTCGAGGAGTGGGATCAGGCGCCACCTCCCACTGGGGAGGACGCGCTTCGCCGGCTGATGGAGCAGATGAGGAGCCTGCGCATTGAGACACCGGCGCCCAGTCCGAGGGGACAGCAGCAGCAGCAGCAGCAGCAGCAG
>SZWC01002967.1:65191-78286 GCA_023375785.1 Penium margaritaceum | reverse complement strand
ACTGGTAATGCTGCACAGCCAAAGGAAGGAAGGTGCAAGCAGACATAGAGAGTAGAGGAAGAGAGGGCAAGCAAGCTCCAAGAGGTGGGAGAGAGGTTGCTCACCCAGCCTAGCGGTGTAGACTAAACAAGGGAGACAGTGCTGCGGCAGCTGATGCCGCAATGACTGCTACAGAAGAGGAAGCGGAGACGATGAAGTAGGCAACTCCACTGAGGGCTGCACCAGTGAGAGCTGATACGAGTGCTGCAGCTGTGAGCAAGAGGCGGACCTGAGGGCCGAAGGGTGAGGATGCTGCAGCAGTCGACACCTGAGCGATAGAGTCGCGAATGGATGTGACTGCACTGGAGAGTGATGTGGCAGCCGAAGCTGCTGCGGATGCAATGGAGTCAGCTACAGCTACAATCTGAGTGGCGATGTTGACAGTGGCTGCAGCAAGGGGGCCCTGATCAATAGCTGTGGCAGTGTAAGTGTCAATCGCCCGCCCCGCTACGGTGGTAGCAGGGGCACGTGCCGCACGGGCCGTGGCCGCAAAAGTGGACACAACAGCCGAGCTAGAAACAAGCGCAGCCTCTAGCACTGAGAGGGTTTCAGAGGATACAGGGACGGGTGCCGCCGACTGCGACGCTACTAGTGAGGCAGTGCGGTGGGCAGAATCCTATGTCCGTTGTCTAACTGTTGCTTCCACAGTTGGTGCTACCCCAGAGTGGGCGGCACGAAGACGAAGACTCAACTGACGGGTTCTACGAGCAATAGGAGAGCTTACAAGTGATGCAGGACGACGTTGCTCACGTGGTGGCCCCGTGGCTGGTGCGTTCTGCACCGTTGGAGAGTCGTCGGACGCGGACTGGTAGTAGGCCGCGTACTCGGCGGCGTCGGTATGCGCAAGGTGCTCCGCGGGGTCGTCGTCATCCCCCGGGTGGTAGCCTGGGCTGTTACACCGGCTCCGACGTTCCCACGCGTGCAGCTCCTCCGCCTTGTAGCGCCCGAGTATCTCGTCCGTGCGTGCTCGCTCGCGCCAATCCCTTGGTGACAAGGGGATAGGCTCGAACTCCGGTGGTGAAGCCAGGGCGGTGCTTCACGCCGCAGATGCGGCTGCCGATGTGGCTGTGAGGGTGGTGAGGTACCGACAAGAGGAGCGCCCGGTGCGAGAATGCATGCGGGCTCGGCAGCGACTCCAAGATGCGGAGCCGGAGAAGCAAGCCACAGCAGTGGGAGAGGCGAGAGGCCTGAACCCACGTAGACAGAGATCGTCAAGGAGTTGCCGTTGCGGGAGGAGGGAAGAGAGCCGCAAGGATCCGAAACTGGAGTGCGGGGTTCGGGATTAGGGTGAGGAGCACGCTTGGCCTAGAGAGGCTACGGTAGAGTGGTGCTGTTGTGAGGCATCACATGGTGTGATGCCACTGGCCGGGGGTGCGAAGAGTGAGTGCCGACGAAGTGACGTTGTTGCACTCCCTCGGCGTCTCTATTCCACGGGTCCCGAATCGACGGAGCAGTGGGAGTGATCCCTCCTGCTCTGATTCCAGTAGGCAGCGGCAAGGGGCTGCCTTAAGCTCTCACAAACACTAGTCTAGGAGGAGAGACATCCATGGACAGGGTGGAGTGAGAGAGGTGAGAAAACCTAGTTGAGAGATCACTTGAGAACAACAAGTGCATGAGTAACGAGCAAGTGAGGTCTTAGCCGCAGTTAGCCGGGCCACCCACTCGAGTGACTCGAAGTGGGGCCCAGCCGCCACCCCGGGGTCGAACCGGACCGGTCGGCAAAACGCCGCCGCGATTCCTCACACCTCAGAGCGTCTGAGTGTGTGGCCCCATAGGATCAGCAACCCGGGCAAGAACCAAACAACCTGCACAGCATGCATGAACATAATTCCAGAAACCACATCGACCACGAGCGTATGTGGTGCATGCATCACCTCAAGTAATTTCTCAAGTTTCAGCCACCGAGTGGCTCACACTCAACCACTGAGAATTGCATGGTTCCACCACAGAAGGGGGTGAGCATTGCTGGGATCACTCCTGCTATGCACTCAAATAGCCTTGCTTGGACCATGGCTTCAATGGTGTTCAGTCACCTGCAGTGAGTGAGTGAGTGAGTGGGTGGAGACAAGAGGTCACTTGCATGTGTGTCAAACACTAACACTCCCCCATGACCCACAGACGAACAGCCCACATAACGTACGAGGGTTCACGACGAGTGGAACGAAAACATCACATCAGCCAGGTGGATCACGTGTGCGCAACAAGCCGACAGCATGCACAGCAGCCTTGAACATTCCACTGCTAAGAGCTTTGGTGAGAAAGTCTCTACGCTGTTGATGCGTATTGACCCAGACAACCTGAACATCTCCTGCAGCAATGCGCTCACACACAAAGTGATGCTCAATGTTGATGTGCTTGGTGCGAGAGTGGTGCATGCCATCATGCTCTGCAATTGCCTTAGTGCTCTGGTTGTCGCAGCGCAGAGTGATGCAGCGGATGGGCACGCGAAGCTGCTGCACCAAGCGAGAAAGCCACACACTCTCACACGTACCTGCACCGAGTGCAACATACTCAGCATCACTGGAGCTGCGCGCCACGCATCCTTGTTTGCCACTCTTCCATGAAATGGCGTTGCCACCTACAAGGAAGATGTAGCCTGTGCGACTACGCACATCCGCATCATGGGCCCAGTCACTGTCAGTGTACCCATCAACAACCACAGAGGGTTGGGACCTGTAACACAGACCGACACGTGCAGTAGACAAGGCATAGCGAACCACGCGCAGTGCAGCCTCGAGGTGCTTCTGCCGAGGCGGCTGAGAGAACTGAGCCAGGAAGTTGACCGAAAAGGCCACATCGGCTCTGGTGGTAGTGGCGAGGTACATCAGTGATCCAATCACACTGAGGCAATCAGCAACGTCGACAGCGTTGCCCAACTGAGATGGGTCAGACGACTTCAGCAGACGCTGGCCTGCCGGGGTCATCGGTGTGAATGTTGTGGGGGTCTCGGCAAGCAGTGAAGAGAAGCGCTCCCCCAGGCTGCGAATGTACGCAACTTGGTACACATGCAGTGTCCTGCGTTGACGGTCCCTCTCGAGCTCCATGCCAAGAAACACACGAGCTAGACCCACGTCCTTCATTTTGTGACCGACTGGAGGAGGGTCTTCACTGACTACACGGCTGCTGGACTGGGTGATGCAATGAGGAGATCATCCACGTAGACAAGAATGGCCACGAGGGGCTACGAAGGCGCACTCAAAAAGAGTGCGTGGTCGACTGAGCTGCGGTGGTAGCCACCTCTCTCCAGAGTGGAGGAGATCTCCAAGTTCCAACAGCGCGGTGACTGTTTTAGCCCGTACAGTGCCTTACACAGCCGCCAGACCTTGTTAGTGCCGTCAGTGAAGCCTGGGGGCTGCACCATGTAGATCTCCTCATCAAGGCGACTGTACAGGAATACGTTATTAACATCCATCTGCTCCAACTCCCAGTCATGCTGGGCGACCAGGCTCAAGAGAGCCCGGGCGGTAGTGTAGCGACCGACTGGAGCAAAGGTCTCATCACAGTCGAAAATGGAAAACCTAGGCAGCAGGTTGGGGCAGCAGCGTTGTTGATGCAGCGTGCGGGCTTCCACGCTCGTTGCTTAAGTCAGTTGCCCCCTCACTCTACTGCTCTAGAGTCTAAGTCTGGAAGCTCTGGGTTTGTTACTCAGAAACGTGCGCGCCAGAGTCAGCCCCAGAAAGCAGCTCAAAACTGAAAGTAACTGGTTAGGAATGAAGAATAAGCAACAATGGGAGACCCCTCCAAGTTCTAGCTCCCCCCCACTAGTGTAGAAGTTGTTACTCAGCTAACCAGCCAATCAGAAAATAGCTGTGGACCTATTTTCTGGCTGGCAGGGTTTTCTCGGTGAGCCCTGCCAGACGCCCGATAGTCCAAAACCCGGGCGTCGTCCGTTTTGCCTGAAAACTGGACCATACCATAATACCGACGCTGCAAAAGCAGTCGTGCGGTTAGAATCAGCTAGAAAAATAGTAGCAAAGAGTTATGGCTGCCCGAATCCAGGTAGTGCCTACGGTGGTCCATGGTGCCGAACAGGGCCATACAGCATGCAACAAGGACCCTAGGCAGAGCATGACGATGCAGACGCGACGGGACGCGCTGGACGCATGCAGACAGCAATTGCGGTGGCAGTGACCGCCGGCAGCACGATCGCCGAGGAGGCCTGCCGATGGAGCTGAGCACGTCGCCGGAGAGAGGAGGCTCCAGCGAACTGCGAGTAGACCTCAGCGTGCGTCGGCTCCACGCTCCATCAGCGTCGAGTCTTGCCGTCAGTCATCTGCACACCGATGTACACAAGCTGGGAGGACACAACAGAGCACAATGAGGGATGCGCAAAAACCAACACTCCCCCATGACTCACAGGCGTAGTGTACATGGGCGGGCAGAGAAACGGTCAACATCCAGACTCCCCCAAGGTACGCAGAGACGCAGGCAGAGACAAAGAGGGCAACTCACGGACGCACGCCGACTGAGCTCACAGCCTTCTTGAACGAGTCCCGCTTCAGTGCCTTGGTCAGGAAGTCAGCCAGCTGTCGTGCTGTCTCAACCCATACGATGCTGATGCTGCCGTCATGCAACAACGAACACACATAGTGATACTCAACTTTGATGTGCTTTATGCGTGTGTGATGCACACCGTCATTGTCGGCGATGGCCATGGCACTCTCATTGTTACAATGCAAGGTGATGGATGCGACAGACTGACACAACGCGGACAGCAGACGACGCAACCACATGCTCTCACACGCGCCTGAGCCAAGGACCACGTATTCAGCCTCAGTAGTGCTGCGTGCAATGCACCCCTGCTTGCCACTGCGCTAGGACACATCAGTGCCGCCGACCAAAAAGACCCAGCCCATGCGGCTCTTACCGTCTGGACTGCCGGCCCAGTCACTGTCGGTGTAGCCCACTGCGACGACGGACGGCTGACGGCGGAACATGAGACCTCGCCGAGGGGTCGAGACGACAAAGCGCAGCACTCGAATCGCGGCCTCGAAGTGGAGGTGACGTGGCTCCTAAGAGAACTGGGCCAGGAGGTTGACGGCAAACGCGATGTCTGGACGTGTCGTCGTCGCCAGGAACATCAGTGACCCGATGACCCGCAGATACGTGGTCACATCAACTGGCTCCCCCACAACAGCTGGATCATGACTCTTCGGCTTCACCTGGCCATCGGGTGATGTGGATGAAGATGCGCTAGGCAAGAGGGGCGGGTCCTCGGCGAAGCGAGTGGATAGGGTCTGCACATAGGCAGCCTGATGGACGTGCAGGATGCCCTGGGAGCGATCATGCGCGAGCTCCATGCCCAGGAAGACCCGGGCAGAACCGAGATCCTTCATCTGGTAGGCGGCGTGCAGCAAGTCCTTGACACGCTGGATGGCGGCCACGTTTGGCGACGCAATGAGGAGATCGTCGACGTAGACCAGAACCGCGGCGAAGGTCTGACCTCGCGGGCTGACGAACAGTGCGGGGTCAGCGGTGCCACGCTGGAGGCCACCACGAAGAAGCGTACTGCTGATCTCCTGGTTCCAGCACCGAGGCGATTGCTTCAGGCCATAGAGGGCCTTCCGCAGCCGCCAAACTCTCCCAGTGCCGTCGTCGAAGCCTGGGGGCTGCGTCATGTAGAGCTCCTCACCCTCCAGTGAACCATGGAGGAATGTGTTGCTCACGTCCATCTGATGCAGCTCCAACCCGTGTTGGGCAACCAGGCTGAACAGCGCCCGACTAGTGGAGAACCGACCAACTGGGGCAAAGATCTGGTTGTAATCGACCCCAGGGACCTGAGCAAACCCCTTTGCTGTGAGGCGGGCCTTGTACTTGTCCAAGGATCCGTCAGGCTTCCACTTACGCCGAAAGACCCACTTGGCACCGATGGCCTTCAAACCTGGAGGGAGGTCGACGAGGTCATACACGTGGTGTTGCCGGATAGCAGCGAGCTCCTCGGCACAGGCAGCATCCCAATGTGCGGCCTCAGGGGAGGCTCGGGCCTCGCGTAGGATGGAAGGGTCCTCTGGACGCGCTGTGGACCGGACTGAGAGGGCGTGTGCATCACGAGCCCCACGTGGGATGCGGGCGAGTGCAGCCACAACAGCATGCCGATGCTCGTGATGAAGCATGGCCTAGCCCAATGCAGAACCCGGGTAAAGGTCTGCGATGATGGCGGAAGTGGTCAGGCCGAGAGCCTTTGTGCCAGGGTCCCCACTCACGACCGTGGGAGTGGAGGAGACACGCGGAGCCACAGTGGGTCGAGGCGCCACGGGACGCGGAGCGACGGTCTGCGCGCTCACTGTCGGCCGAGGTCGGAGGCTGCCGCCTGGGCTACGTGTGTAGCGCGGTCGGGCAGAAGATGGCCCTGAGTCCGACGAGCCGACGGAGGCGGACAGGGCTACTGGTCCGGAGGAGCCAGCAGACGCGACAGGCGCTGCTGGCCCAGAGGGGCCAGTTGGTCCGGATGAGCCAGCAGACGCGACAGGCGCTGCTGGCCCGGAGGGGCCAGCGGACGTGGTAGGGGCTGCTGGGCCAGAGGGGCCAGCGGACACGACTTGGGCTGCCGGCCCGGAGGGGCGAGCGGACGCGACTGGGGCTGCTGGCCCGGAGGGGCCAGCGGACGCGACAGGAGTTGCGGGCCCAGAGGGGCCAGCAGACGCGATTGGGGCTGTCGGCCCGGAGGGGCCATCGGAAGCGACTGGTGCTGCTGGCCCAGAGGGGCCAGCGGACACGACAGGTGCTGCTGGCCCGGAGGGGCCAGCGGACACGACAGGTGCTGCTGGCCCGGAGGTGCCAGCGGACGCGACTGGGGCAGCTGGTCGGGAGGGGCCAGCACACGCGACGGGGGCAGCTGGCTCGGAGGGGCCAGCGGACGCGGCTGGGACTGTTGGCCCAGGGGGGCTAGTGGACGCGACAAGGGCTACCGGCTTAGAGGGACGGAGTGATGTGTCACCCGGAAGCGACAGGACGGAGGACTGACTCACCACTCCCCCACGCGACGGGAGGGACACGGACGAGCCGGAGCGGATGAGGTCGCGAGGAAACAGGTCCTCAAAGAAGAGGGCATCGCGGGACTCGACGATGCAGTGTCGGGATGGGTCCCAGAAATGCCAGGCCTTGGACTGACGAGACACACCGAGGAAGGTGCAGGGGCGTCCGCGGGGGGCGAGCTTGCCGCCCTGCTGTGGGGCGGGTAGCCACACAACGGCCACGCAGTCCTAGATGCGAGCCGGGCGGAGGTCAGCGCGCCGACTGCACTAGTACTAGTAGGGCGTGGATTGGCGGGGAAGGCGACCTTGGGGAACCCGGTTCAGGACCCAGGTCATGTAGGCCATGGCTTCGGAACAGAAGCCATCGGGGAGACCGGACTCGACCCGCATGGTGCGAACGGCGTCGGCCATGGTACGGTTCCACCGCTCGGAGACGCCGTTCTGAACGGGTGTGTAGGGCGCAGACGTCTCATGGTGGATCCCGCGGGAGGCGAGAAAGGTCGTGGCCTCACCCAGGTACTCGCCACCGCGATCGGAGCGAAAGCGGCGAAGGGGGCGGCCACACTCGCGCTCCGCGAGGACAAGCCAGTCCTGAATGGTTCGGGCGACATCGCTCTTCTGCCGAAGGCAGAAGACCCAATGGTAGCGAGAATAGTCGTCCGTAAGAGTGAGGACATAGCGGCCATGCTCACCGACGGACTCGGTGGGGAGAGGGCCCATGACGTCCGAGTGGACAAGGTCAAGGGGGGCGGACGCACGGGAGGAAGATAGGGGGTACGTGGACCGGTGCATCTTCCCCTGAGCGCAGTCAATGCACTCAGTGGGGCACGGGAGAGGGAAAGTCTCCGGGTCCAGGCCCTTGGCCGGCTGGGTGCGGAGCATGCATTCAACGGCGGCAGAGTGGACGTGGCAAAGGCGGCGGTGCAAGAGGCGGGTGTGCTGAGGAGAAAGAGTGCTGGTGACAAAAACATGACCTGTGGCGGCCGACGGGGAGGAGACGGGAGGGGAAGAGGAGAGGCGAGGAACGTGCCACAATTTGCCACGGGTGGCGTGCAGTACGACAAGAACGGACGGACGCAACGACACAGTGCCGACACCACGCGAGTGCACAACGTCAACGCGCATGCGGTCAAGGGCAGTCACTAACAGGAGGCTGAGCTTGAGACCAGGGACGAAGAGAACATCGGTCAGAAAGACGTCACCGGCCGGACCACGGAAACGAACGACGCCAACACCACGGACAGGCAACACCTGTGCGGAACCCGTCCGGACACCGGAGACATCGCCGACAGGACCGAGCATACTGAAGGCCTCACGAGAGGCCGTCATGTGATGCGTGGCCCCGGAGTCGATGATCCAGGTCTCAGCAGGGTCTTGGACAGGGGTCGCCAGATCACTCACGGTCACATGGCAGCAGGCGAGGGACGCGGACGTAGTGGAAGGAGGCACGAAACGAGACTGCCAATCGTCAAGCCACGCAATGTCGTCAAGGAGTGGGGTAGAGGAGACCACGGGAGACGACGAGACACACGAGGAGACGAGACACGATCGCAGCTCAGTCTCAGTCATACAGGGATGGGCCGGAGGGCAAGAGGTGACGCAACTTGCACTTCCCTGGGGAGGAGGGCGAGGCAGGCGAAGCTGGAGCGTGATGAACTGCTCCAGCTGACGCTCACGGGAGGACGGCCCAGGAGTGTAGACGGAGTGCGGAGTGACGGCGCCGGAGCCTGGAAATAGGAGGGCTGAGCCGGCGAAGGAAGCGGAGGTGCCGATGGCTGAGGGTAGTACTGCTGCGGGTAGTACTGCTGCGGCGCGGGTGTCTGCGGGACAGGCGGAGCTGTCGGAGCGGCAGAGCTACTGGACGAGGTCGGAGTGTCAGGGCCAGTAGCAGCGACGGTGGCAGAGGCGAGGCAGCGCTCCCGCTGGCGGCGCATGGTGGCAATGACGCGTGCCTAGTCCGTCGGGAGAGGGCACGTGTACCACCCGTGCCCGGGCTGGCCACAGTTGTGGCAGACCGAGCCACCACCGCTGGACCTGGTCGATGGCTGCTGCTGCTGCTAATACGATGGAACCTTGCCTTTCTTGTTCCGAATTTTCTTCTTCTTCCCCGAAGACGATGAGGTAGCTGCGACGGGGGAGGCAACGGCCACGGAGGCAGCGGCAGGGGAGGCAACGGAATGGGATGCAAGGGCCTCCGTGCGATGGAGCTGGGACTCTTGGCAAGCTTCCTCAATGCGAAGGAAGAGCTCATATACCCAGGGCATGAGGGTGCCCTGGGCCTCCATGGTGGAGAGGACGTCCTGAGGGTAGTGGACGAAGACGTCCGCGTACACGTTGGTGGCACCGCGCTTGATGGTGAGGAGCATGGACAGAGGGGGCGGAGCGGATTTGCCGAGTCGACGGAGGATGTCCTCCGCCCGCTGCTAGTAGGCAGTGACCGTCTCGGTCTCCCCCATGTGCAGGGAGTTGACCTCCCAGAGCAGACGGCTGATCTCAGCGTCGCTAGACAGGCGATGGGGCCTGGTGAGGACGTGCCATGCGGCTGCAGGGTCTGGGATGTCGCCAGCGGTGGAGTCGCCGAGGAAGGGCTCCAGGGCAAGGCGGGACGCTGGGGGGGCAACTGGTACAAGGGCACGGACGGCACGACCAGCGTCATACAGCTGATCGGCCTGGGTGGAGTCGTAAGGGAGGGTGTAGTAGGCCCACAGACCCTCACCCTGCGCCCAGATCCGGAAGCTGAGCTCCCAGCTCCGGAACTGCTCGCCGGCCTGAAGCGGCGGCGGCGGTGTCTCAAAGTCCTTTTGCCTGCGGCCGGCACCCAGAGTGGGGCCAAGGACGGAGGTCACTGTCTGCCGTTGGCGCTGCTGAGTCTGCTGCTGTGCCAGGTAGTACGTGGCAACGGACACAGCGGGGCTAGCGTGCCCTGGAGGGATGAACGACGGCAACAAACTGGTGGCGGTTTGGGAGGCAACTGGCTGTAGTGCTGCAAGCTGCTGCGTCAAGGCGGCGAGCTGTTGCTGAAGAGCAGCGAGAGGGTCAGGGTTGCCGCCAACGTTACCAGTGGGCTGTTCCTACTGCTGCTGCTGCTGCAGGGGCGGCGGCTGCTGCTGCTGCAGTGGCGGCGGCTGCTGCTGCTGAGGCGGCGGCGGCTGCTCCTTCTGCTACTGCTGCTGCTTCGGTTGCTGCTGGTGTGGCGGCGGCAGCTGTTGTTGCCGTGGCGGCGGCGGCTGCTCCTGCTACTGCTGCGGTGGCGGCTGCTGCTGCTGCGGAGGCGGCGGCTGCTGCTGCTGCAACGGCAGCGGGTGCTGCTGCTACTGCTGCTGCTGCTGCTGCAGTCGCTGCTAGAAAGGAGGGGTAGGGGTCCCCCCAACAGAGGAGGACCCCTTCTCGACGGGACTACCAGCCATGACTTAGTGTCCCTTGTGTTTTTTTTCTCTTGTTGTCTTAGTGTTGCTGATGTCAGCAGGAGGTTGGAGAGGTGGGGATTCTACCCACCCCTTTGGCCTTCCCCCTTTCCCTTTCCCCCCTTTTTTTGTTGTTGATGATGTCAGTAGTGATGTCAGCAGTGACGTCAGCAGAGGGGTACTGACGTCAGCAGTGGCGGTTGTTGGGGCCGCCGCTGTTGCTGTTGCTGCTGATGTTGTTGCAGCCACTGCTACTGCTGCTGTTGCTACTGTTGCTACTGCTGCTGTTGCTGCTGCTATTGATTGCTGCTTCTACTGCTACTACTGCTGTTGCTGCAGCTACTGCTGTTGTTGCTACTGCTGTTGCTGCTACTGCAGCTGCTGTTTGCCACTGCTGTTGCTGCTGCTGCTGCTGCTACTACTGCAGCTGCTGTTGCTGTTGCTGTTGCTGTTGCAGTTGCAGTTGCAGCTGCTGTTGCTGCGAGCTACTGCGGCTGCTGTGGCTACTGCAGGTCGCTGCTGCTGCTACGTGCTGCAGCAGCTGCTCTCTGCTGTGGCAGGCTGTTGTAGCAAGCTCCGGGGGTGGGGATTTTTTTTGTTGCCCCTTTTTTTGTTTTTTTCCTTGTCACAGCGGGCAGCAGCCCGCTGTCTGCTGCGAGTAGCGGGCTGCTGCTCGCCTGGCAGCAGCGAGTTGCTCCTCGCTGGTAGCAGCGGGCTGCTGCTCGCTGCTCGCTCGCTGCAAGCAGCGAGCAGCAACAACCGCGGCTGGCAGCTGCCAGCTGCTACTCGCTGCTGCTGCTGCTGCTGCAACTAGCTACTATTGTAGCTGGATGCTGCTGAAGATCGCTGCAGCAACTGCTACAGCTCGCTGGTACTGCTACACGCTGCTGTAGCTACTACGTGCTACGGCTGCTGCTGCGAGCTGCTGTTGCGCACTGCTACTGCTGCGAGCTGCTGCTTCTGCCTGCTGCTGCTGGTGGTGCCAGTCACTGCACCTGAGTGACGTTGCCGCTTGCGTCGTCGCCCGCAGACGTCAGACGCCGCCTGCCGCTCACCTCCTCGCGTCACGCGTGGGGGTCAGCGCTGCCGAAAAAATTTCAGCAGCATTTCCCCTGGCCCAGTGGCCGTGGGAAAAAATCTGACGCCGTCACCAGGCGTGTCAATGCTACCGGAAAAAATCCGGTAGCATTTTCCCTACACTGGCGCGTATGGGGGTCCGCCGACGTTGTCTGGCACCTGTTCGCCAGTCTTCTGCTGCTGCTGCTACGCTCTGGCTCTGATACCAAAATGGAAAACCTAGGCAGCAGGTTGGGGCAGCAGCGTTGTTGATGCAGCGTGCGGGCTTCTACGCTCGTTGCTTTAGTCAGCTGCCCCCTCATTTTGCTGCTCTAGGGTCTAAGTCTGGAAGCTCTGGGTTTGTTACTCATCAACGCGCGCGCCAGAGTTAGCGCTAGAAAGCAGCTGAAAACTGAAAGTAACTGGTGAGGAATGAAGAATAAGCAACAATGGGAGACCCCTCCAAGTTCTAGCTACCCCCCACTAGTATAGAAGTTGTTACTCAGCTAACCAGCCAATCAGAAAATAGCTGTGGACCTATTCTCTGGCTCGCAGGGGTTTCTCGGTGAGCCCTGCCAGACGCCTGATAGTCCAAAACCCGGGCGTCGTCCGTTTTGCCTGAAAACTGGACCATACCATAATACCAACACTGTGGACGCAGTCGTGCGGTCAGAATCAGCTAGAAAAATAGTAGTAAAGAGTTATGGCTACCTGAACCCAGGCAGTGCCTACGGTGGTCCATGGTGCCGAACAGGGCCATACAGCATGCAACAAGGACCCTAGGCA
Organism: Penium margaritaceum; assembly: GCA_023375785.1. Classification (NCBI taxonomy): domain Eukaryota; kingdom Viridiplantae; phylum Streptophyta; class Zygnematophyceae; order Desmidiales; family Peniaceae; genus Penium; species Penium margaritaceum. Next base: position 66,027 of record SZWC01002967.1, on the reverse strand, counting down.
GAGCATGACGATGCAGACGCGACGGGACTGAGAAACTGCTAGGAAGCTTCCTAGCCTTGCTGCTGCTGACGTGGCGACACTGTCCAGTCAGCTGACGCACTAGCAAGCAGGCAGGTGCAAGAAACAGCAAGGGTCAGGCTAGGGAGACGCGCAAAGTCTCATAAGCTTCAATAGCTTAGTAAATGCAGAGAGAAATGACAACTGACAGGTCCAGGGCATAAATACCTGCCGCGGCGCACGGCGGGTGTCGCACACGGCAGTCCAAGAGCTGTCCTAAAACCGGCCCAAAACCACTGTTTTGGCTGTAACTCTGCGCACACATGTCAGAATCCTACGCCGTCTGAACCTAGACGTGCAGAATAAAAAAACGCACGCAACGACTGGTCACATGCATGCATCCATCGACTGACAGCGAGTATATAATGCAAAAACATGCAAATGGGCCTCATGCCCAGTCCGCCGAAAGGCGCCTGCAAGACGTGGAAGGCACAGCAAGGAGTCCCGATGACATCTGGGGCTCTGGAAAAGTGGTCGGTCAGCTCCAAACGGGTAGTCCGCCGCCTGTCGTCGCGCCGGTGTCACCAGGGCCGCCTGCCTCAGGGATCTGCACGAGTATGGACACGGCCGAGTGGTCACAGTAAACTGTACAGGAACGGCACAAAGCACAACACTCCCCCATGACCCGATGGTACGCATGTCCATACGCGTGCAGCACTGGTACAACCACATAGTGAGTGACACAGACAGATGAGACGGCAACGTACATCCCACACTCAACCACTGTCACGCACGGGGCGAAGCCCAACAGAACGAATGGCCACCAGGAACTTTCCGCG
>SZWC01002967.1:42747-55902 GCA_023375785.1 Penium margaritaceum | reverse complement strand
CTGCAGCAGCAGCTCGCTGCCGCCGCCGCCCGCTGCTGCTGTTGCGCTGCCGCGTTGCTGCGCTGCTGCTGCTGCTGCGCTGCACGCTGCTGCTGCTGCCGCTGCCGCTGCTGCTTCTGCTGCTGCAGCTGCGCTGCGGCTGCTGGTGCTGCTGCCGCCGCTGCGGCTGCTATTGCCGCCGCCGCCGCTGCGGCTGCTGCGCTGCTGCTGCCGCCGCTGCTGCTGCCGCCGCTGCTGCTGCGCTGCTGCTGCCGCGGCTGCTGTCACGCTGCTGCTGCGGCTGTGGCTGCTGCGCTGCTGCTGCTACTCAGCTGCGGTGGCTGTGGGAGAAAGGCTGCTGGCACCGCCGCCGACACGCCCCTCTGCGTGGTGGTACGCGTCGCTGCTGCTGTCTCTGCAGCGGCGATCTCACGTTGATGGCGGTCGACCGTCTCCAACGGGTCCCAGAAGATCTGCTGCACCGGTGACTCTCACTGCTGCTGCTCTGCTGCGTCTCTGCTGCGCAGCTAGGTGAGATCTGTCTCACAGCTCTGATACCATGAGAAACTGCTAGGAAGCTTCCTAGCCTTGCTGCTGCTGACGTGGCGACACTGTCCAGTCAGCTGACGCACTAGCAAGCAGGCAGGTGCAAGAAACAGCAAGGGTCAGGCTAGGGAGACGCGCAAAGTCTCATAAGCTTCAATAGCTTAGTAAATGCAGAGAGAAATGACAACTGACAGGTCCAGGGCATAAATACCTGCCGCGGCGCACGGCGGGTGTCGCACGCGGCAGTCCAAGAGCTGTCCTAAAACCGGCCCAAAACCACTGTTTTGGCCGTAACTCTGCGCACACATGTCAGAATCCTACGCCGTCTGAACCTAGACGTGCAGAATCAAAAGACGCACGCAACGACTGGTCACATGCATGCATCCATCGACTGACAGCGAGTATATAATGCAAAAACATGCAAATGGGCCTCATGCCCAGTCCGCTGAAAGGCGCCTGCAAGACGTGGAAGGCACAGCAAGGAGTCCCGGTGACATCTGGGGCTCTGGAACAGTGGTCGGTCAGCTCCAGACGGGTAGTCCGCCGCCTGTCGTCGCGCCGGTGTCACCAGGGCCGCCTGCCTCAAGGATCTGCACGAGTATGGACACGGCCGAGTGGTCACAGTAAACTGTACAGGAACGGCACAAAGCACAACAGGGACGCGCTGGACGCATGCAGACAGCAATTGCGGTGGCAGTGACCGCCGGCAGCACGATCGCCGAGGAGGCTTGCCGATGGAGCTGAGCATGTCGCCGGAGAGAGGAGGCTCCAGCGAACTGCGAGTAGACCTCAGCGTGCGTCGGCTCCACCGGATGACGCTCCATCAGCGTCGAGTCTCGCCGTTAGTCATCTGCACGCCGAAGTACACAAGCCGGGAGGACACAACAGAGCACAATGAGGGATGCGCAAAAACCAACAGTCGACGCCCGGGATTTGGGAGAAACCCTTGGCGGTGAGGCGTGCCTTGTATCTGTCAATCGTGCCATCAGGCTTCAGCTTGCGCCGAAGTACCCAACGGCCTGAGACGGCTTTATGGCCGGGTGGGAGGTCCACCAGCTCGAACACCTCATGCTCGTTCAAGGCCTTAAGCTCCTCGTGCATGGCCGTTTCCCACAGCTCAGCATCTGCGGCCTCCCTAGCCTGACGCACGGTGGTAGGCTCAGCAGGGAGTGAGGTCAGAGAAGGGAGACCACTCGCAGCAAAACAGGCAGCAACATATCCTGCTGCAGATGCATCCAAGGCACTGAGAAACTCATGAGCGACAAGTGCATAGCCCACCGCTGAACTAGGATGGACTACACCGTTCTTTTTAACAGAATACATAAATAATTACAAAATAATAAACAAATAATAACTTTATCAAGAAACATCAACGTAGCTTCGAAAGGCGTGGCGAGCCATGACGACTCGGACAAGGAAAAGACCACTCCGAAGAGGAGGAAGGTCATTCATTTTTACAACACGAACATTTTCGACCTTATCTAAGCCTTTTCAATGCCAAGTTTGAGCACTCTCGTTACACCCCCATTTTTTAACTTATTGCTAGTTTTACCCTATAAATGGGGGCTACGTGGCGGTAAGTTCTTTGAATTGAGGTTATTAAACTGAAAATGTTTCATTGCGCCCGGGAATTTCTGCAATAATTTCCCAAAAACGCAAAGTTGGGGCGACCTGGGAATAATCCTCAGAATGGGGGCAATGGGAAGATGGTCTAGCGAGAATAGGGGCAACTTGGAAGTCTGCCCACTAGGGTAGGAGCTGATCTGTTATTTCCCGGCTCCGTCGGTGACTGCCGTCTCGCGCACGACGCGACAGGACTCACGTACCCCTTTCGCCCCGTCCAGGATAACACCTGCTCACAGTCATGCAGCACGTCAGAACGCAGGAAAGACAAAAGGAAAGATGTCTGCGGTACCGTTCCATGCAGGGGCATGAACCCTGGACGTTTGTCGTTTTCTTCCATGAACCGGCACAGATCCATTGTGAGATCTCCCACTCCAACTGTTCCGCTAGTTTCTCCATTCTTGGACCACGAACTTTCCACCTGCGGCCTGTTCGGCCACCGAAGCGCCTACGTTGGAACTCTGCCGCCGCCTCGGTGATCCTGCCTGTGTACCCTTGGGCTTCCTTGCCTCGAGTTGTGGTTAGCGTGCATGCCACGGCGGTTCGTACTGCCACTGAGGGAAAATCATTGTTGACGTGATCGACCCGTTCCGGGGGGGGGGGGGGACCCGAATCGCAGCACATCGGCGTGCATGCATGCACTTGGGCTGCGCTTAGGCCGCGACCGTGGCCACTCAGTCGATGAAGCGGAGGCGCGCCTCTCTAGTCGAATCGGCTCGCGACCCTGTTTATTAACCCCAATCAGTCAATGTTCAAGTCATTTCGCAGTTGACGCTAATCATCAAAAGTCGCACGAGTTGTAATAGGTCTTCTGCAGATCAACAAAAAAAAGCCAGAGCTCTCGACATGGCTCGCGCAACTCTCTTCACTGCGGCATGCCTCTCTCTGGCTACTTTGCTGTCCACCGCCATGGGCTGCGCGGTGCCGCCCTTCGGTTGCAGCAGAGACTTCTGCAGAAGCCTTTCCAATCCGCCGGCCGTTTCCAAGCCGCGCTTCAACAAGGACTCCGCCAGCACCTTCGACACGCGCCTCGGCTTCTGGATGGGTATCTACAACAAGCGCTACACTGAGGCGCAGAAGAGGGTGGCGCTGAGGACGAAGGGCGGCCCGTCCATCAACTACGAGAGCTTCTCCGAGATCGGCTTCGTCGTCAAGTACTCCACCGCGACGTCGCTGCGCACGTGCTGCGACGACTGCCGCGTGACCAACGGGTGCTGGATGTACCAGTACTTCGACTACGAGAGCTCCACGGGCCGCCCCAACCCCAAGGGCTTCAAGAAGGGCACGCGCTGCTACCTCCTCAAGGGCGGCAACGAGAAGGTGGACAACGCGCAGTGGGGCACGCCCTACAGCGGCCGCTACAGCGAGCAGGTGACCCCCGGCGACGCGTACAGCCCCAAGTTCAACCCCAGCTGGGTGGGCGGCCTGTGCAACGGCAACACCTCCGTCGTCGACGACCCGCATTTCATCGGCGCGCTCGGCACGCCGTTCGACTTCAACGGCGAGCTGGACAAGGCCTTCTGCCTCACCACCGACGAGCGGCTCCACATCAACGTCGTGCTCAAGGGCTACAAGGACGAGCGCGCCGAGTCGGCCAAGGGCATCCGCTCTTGGATCAAGGAGGTGGGCATCATGTGGACCGAAGCGCGCGGCGCGCCCCACACCGTGCACCTCGTCGCACGGTCCGGGAAGCAGCAGGAGCGCGGCGATGGCTTCCTGGCGTCCGTGTTCGGCGAGCAGGTCGCGGTCCCATCGCTCGATGCGCCCCTCTCCTCCGCAGCCTCCGGCCTCTCCCTCGCCTTCCTGGGCACCGGCAAGACCGGCCCCTACGACGTTGACCGCTTCTCCCTCAAGATCGAGGGCCTGCTCGATCTCGGCGTCGCACTGCGCGTGGCGCACCCCAAGCTGCAGACCCCCGACGACGCGGAGGTGCACTTCAACCTGGCGCTGAACGACATCAGCGCCTCGGACAAGATCCACGGCGTGCTGGGGCAGACGTACCGCGCCACAGCGGAGCAGCAGCAGAAGGCGCTCAAGTACTCCGAGATTGCGCGCCTCGTCGGCGGCCGCGTCGCGGCCGACGGCAAGACTGGCAAGGGTTTCTTACAGGGCGAGACGACGGACTACGAGACGACCGGCGTGCTGTCGGCCAACTGCCGCTTCTCCGCCTTCTCTTCTTAGAAGAGTCTCCGTTGACAGCAGCTGCGCATGCTGCCAGGACTGTGACTCACTGCTCACGTCATGTGACTAGTCATTTAAAACTTGGACCATGGCTGCCGCCTTGGCAGGCACACACGTTGGCAAGCTGGCTCGCGGTTAGCGAGAATGTCAGCCTGGCAGGCAGGCATGTAGGCGGGCGGGCGGTTGCGCGCACAGCAACATACGATGCCTCGCCCTGCTGTTGTCAGGAATCTGAAGGGGCTGGATCTGAGCCCCTCGGCAGAGGGTTGTACAGTAGGGACTAGGCGGTAACACCTCTTGGGACCTCTGCTCGGTGGTTGTTCATTTTATTCATTCCATTCACTTGATCATCTCCAGACACGTCTTCAAAATGTGCCAGCTGGCACTACTTGCGCCTTGATGCTTTCTGCTTGCCAGACCTGCGATTATCTATGTCGATCCATGGACGTCTAATATTTCTCCAGTTCTCCAGCTCAATGATGGAGAATTCTTCCTGACTATGTCTCTCTGCATGGCCTTGCCGGCCATGGTGGACCCTTATATAAACCATGTTCGCTTAGCCACGCTCCACTTACATGGCTGACCATTCCAGGATATACAGATCAAATCAAAATGTTACATTGGGGTGGTCTCACACTGGCTTGTAGCAACTTTGCATTGCATCTGCACGTACGCACAATGTGGGTAACTTCCACATGGTGGACAGTGAAGGTATTGCTGCGGAGGTGCTCTTGCACCGGAAGGCATGTGAGTGCAAGGCTGGTAACGTCGCACATTAGCGCTCGCGTTGTGGACGTGAAGGACTATGCCTTGTCCTCAGAGGAGCAGAGGCCACGTTTCAGATCAAGGCTCGCTTGTGAAGGGAGTTCATCTGGACGTGTCCTCGGATGGAGCAATTATAGGATGCTTCTTCGTTTGTCAATCGAAACTGTCGCAAAGAATGGAGTGTGTTCATTGGCAAAGCGCGACAGCCTCACTTCTTGATTCGATAATGCAAACCCATTGCGAGTTCGAAGGCATCCAGCCATCCTGACTGGGCCACCATAAGGGTGTGAAGCTGGCCCGTTAGACACAGCCGCCGCGGATCGTCGTGAAAAAGGGTCGATTACGACGGTCCGCGGCGGCTCTTTTGGAGTGCAAGCCTCGCCCCTCTTGTGGTGGGCCAGTCCGGATAGCTGAAGGGAAGCAAACTCGCGACGAGTTTCGCACTCGTCGAATCTTAAGCGAGGAGTTCCTTCTTCGCCAATGAGAACCTGCATTTACTCGCGACGATTGTGACTGACCATTGAGAGAGCGTTCCTTATTCTCTCCCTCTTCGGACGCGTCCGGATGAACCGCCCTTACAACCGAGCTATGATAAGATACGGGCTCTCTGCTTCAGAGAGGACATGGCAGAGTCCTTCACAACGCCAATGCGAGCGCTAATCGCGACGTTACCAGCCTTGCCGTAAGTGCACCAAGCAAAGCCAAAGTCGGCGTCGCTGTACGCAAGAACACTTCTTCCTCGAATTTCGCGAATCCGGCATGCACGAAAGTCCGTTTTGTACCTGGAGAGTAGCTACCGACCTGCTTACAGTTCCGAGGCTATAGCAACTCGTAGCAGCACAGGGTTGCCTCGCCAGAAGTTCGTGGGCTCCTTCGCGGTTAGCAATGACCTCCACTTGAGTTGAACTGGTCTTGCCCCCCTGACGTGGCATGGGACATTGAGTTGCTGCGTGTGGGAGCAGCCTTAGAATGGGTGGTGACTTACCAAGATGCAATTACGGTGAGAAACAGTCACTGCTATTGTCATCGCCATCATTGTCACCATTGCCTTTGCCAATGCCATCGCTCTCATATGTCACATGGTACCGGATGGTAGCAACGGCGCAATCATTATTCGCCATCGCAATATCATAGGATCACTGCAAAGAATGGCAACATTGGCGGATGGCATAGCTCGTGTACATAACACACCGTTGTGCGGAAGGGTTGCTTTCCACCTCGTATGGCACGGTCCTCTATAGCTGTCCTGCAGCCTACCGTGGTTCCGTAGGTCATGCTTGGCGGAAATTATGGACTGGGTGTTCCTCAACTACCTCCAGAATCACCAAGAGGCTGTGGCCTCAAGCTCATTACGTTCCTTGCCATGGCGCTACCAGGCAACCAAGGTACATCAGAGAGCCAATCACTCTCAAGTAGTCTGTCACATCCACCTCCTGTCCTGGTTTAGACACAAATAATGACTTCAAGAGTGTTTGACGTGCTGGGTTCATAGGGGTGGAGGCGGTGGGGACCACGTACAGCAAAGATGCAAAGTGCTCCTCTAGGCTGCGGACATACACAGTCTAGTAAACGTGGAGTTTATGACATGAGCGATCGCACTCAAGCTCCACACCCAAGAAGACTCAAGCTAGGCCGAGGTCCTTTATCTTTTATGCCAACTGCATAAAAGCCTTTGTAGACCACACAAATAAAGGGTTGGGGGATGCAAGCAGCATATCATCAACCTATACAAGAATGGCCATGACAGGGGCAGTGGCGATACTAAGGAACGGGGTGGGATCAATTGTGCTCTTGTGGAACGCCCTTTTCAAGTATAGAGGTAATTTCTTTCTTCCAACACCGTTGTAACTGATTGAGCCCATTAAGGACCTTGCAAAGTCACCGAACTTTGTTGGCTCCATATGTGAACCCACGTGGTTGGCCATGTAAACCTCCTCTGTTGGTTTTCGTGCATCTCTCATTGTACTCTGTTGTGTCCTCCCGGCTTGTGTACATCGGCGTGCAGATGACTGACGGCGAGACTTGACGCCGCTGGAGTGTTGCTCGGTGGAGCCGACGCACGATGAGGCCCACTCACCCGTCGCTGGAGCCTCCTCCCTCTGGCGATGCGCTCAGCTCCATTGGCAAGCCTCCTCGGTGGTCGGGCCGCCGGCGGTCACTGCCACTGCAGATGCTGTCTGCATGCACCTAGCGCTGTGTCTGGCTGTGACATTGCGTCTGCAGCATCATGCGATGCCTAGGGTCCATGTCTCCTACTGTATGGTCCTGTTTGGCATCGTTGACTGTCGTAGGCACTCCCTGGGTTCGTACAGCCACAACTTCTTGTAGCTATTTTTCTAGTTGATTCTGACTGCACGACTGCGTTCGCAGCGTCGGTATTATGGTATGGTCCAGTTTTCAGGCAAAACAGATGACGCCCGGGTTTTGGACTGTCGGGCGTCTGGCAGGGCTCACCGAGAAAACCCTGCCTGCCTGAAAATAGGTCTAGCACTATTTTCTGATTGGCTGGTTAGCTGAGTAACAAGTTCTACACTAGTGGGGGGGAGCTAGAACTTGGAGGGGTCTCCCATTGTTGCTCATTCTTCATTCCTAATCAGTTACTTTCAGTTTTCAGCTGCTTTCTGGCGCTAACACTGGCGCGCGCGTTTCTGAGTAACAAACCCAGAGCTTCCAGACTTAGACTCTAGAGCAGCCGACTGAGGGGGCAGCAGACTTAAGCAACGAGCGTGGAAGCCCGCACGCTGCATCAACAACGCATGCTGCCCCAACCTGCTGCCTANCCGAGAAAACCCTGCCTGCCAGAAAATAGGTCTAGCACTATTTTCTGATTGGCTGGTTAGCTGAGTAACAAGTTCTACACTAGTGGGGGGGAGCTAGAACTTGGAGGGGTCTCCCATTGTTGCTCATTCTTCATTCCTAATCAGTTACTTTCAGTTTTCAGCTGCTTTCTGGCGCTAACACTGGCGCGCGCGTTTCTGAGTAACAAACCCAGAGCTTCCAGACTTAGACTCTAGAGCAGCCGACTGAGGGGGCAGCAGACTTAAGCAACGAGCGTGGAAGCCCGCACGCTGCATCCACAATGCATGCTGCCCCAACCTGCTGCCTAGGTTTCTAGCTTGGTATCAGAGCCAGAGCGTAGCAGCAGCAGCAGAAGACTGGCGTACAGGTACCAGACAACACCGGCGGACCCCCATATGCGCCAGTGCAGGGGAAATGCTGCCGGATTTTTTCCGGCAGCATTGACCCGCCTGGTGGCGGCGTCATATTTTTCCCACGGCCACTGGGCCAGGGGAAATGCTGCCGAAATTTTTTCGGCAGCAGTGACCCCCACGCGTGACGCGAGGAGGTGAGCGGCAGGCCACGTCCAACACCTGTGGGCGATGACGCACGCTGCAACGTCACTTAGGTGCAGTGACTGGCAACAGCACGCAGCAGTAGCAGTCTGTAGCAGCGGCAGCCGCAGGCAACGGCAGCGAGCAGTGGCAGCAGCAGCTAGCAGCAGCTGCGTGCAGCAGCAGTAGCAGGCAGAAGCAGCAGCTCGCAGCAGCAGCAGCCCGCAGTAGCAGCTCGCAACAGCAGCAGCCCGCAGCAACAGCTTGTAGTAGCAGCAGCCTGCTGCAGCAGCGAGCAGTAGTGGCAGCAAGCAGCAGCTGCAGCAGCGTGCAGCAGCAGCAACAGGCTGCAGCAGCCGCAGCCGCCGGACCGACAGCAGCTGCAGCAACGGCCCCAAAAACTGCCACTACTGACGTCAGCATCCCGCTGTTGATGTCACTACTGACGTCACTGCTGACGTCATCAATTCACAACAAAAAAACAAAAAAAGGGGGCAAGGGAAGGGGGAAGTAAACCTATGGGTGGGCAGGACGTCCACCGCCCTCAACAGACGTCACTGCTGACGTCAGCACCACACAAAGAGAAGAAAAAAACAAACCAAAGCAAAACAAAAGGGCATCACACCATGGCTGGTAGCCCCACTGGGGAGGGGTCCTCCTCTGTTGGGGGGACCCCCACCCCCCCTTTCTTGCAGCGCCTGCAGTAGTAGTAGGAGCAGGAGCAGCAGCAGCACCGGCAGAAGCAGGAGCAGCAAGAGCAGCAGGAGCAGCAGCAGCAGGAGTAGTAGCAACAGCGGAAGCAGCAGCAGCAGCAGGAGGAGCGTCGGCAGCAGCCCTCTGACGTCGTTGGCGACAACCCTGACCCCCTCGCTGCACTTCAGCAACAGCTCGTCGCCCTGACGTAGCAGCTTGCGGCACTGCAACCGTTGGTCTCTCAGTCTGCCCCCAGTGCGCCTCCATCCCCCCTCCAGGGCACGCCAGCCCAGCTTTGTCTGTTGCCACGCAATACCTGGCGTAGCAGCAGACTCAACGCCAGCGGCAGACAGTGACCTCCGTCCTTGGCCCCACTCTCGGTGCCGGCCGCAGACAAAAGGACTTTGAGAAGCCGCCGCCGCCGCTTCAGGCCGGCGAGCAGTTCCGGAGCTGGGAGCTCAGCTTCCGCATCTGGGCGCAGGGTGAGGGCCTGTGGGCATACTACACCCTACCGTACGATGCCACCCTGGCCGACCAGTTGTATGACGCTAGACGTGCCGTCCGGGCTCTAGTCCCTGTCGCCCCTCCGGCTTCCTGCCTCGCCCTCGAGCCCTTCTTAGGCGACTTCACCGCTGGCGCCACCCCAGACCCTACGGCCGCGTGGCACGTCCTCACTCATCCCCATCGCCTGTCCAGCGATGCTGAGACTAGCTGCCTGTTGCGGGAGTTCAACTCCCTACACATGGGGGAGACCGAGACGGTCACCTCCTACTGGCAGCGGGTGGAGGACATCCTTCGTCGCCTCGGGACCTCTGTCCCACCCCCTCTGGCCACGCTCCTCACCATCAAGCACGGTGCCACCGAAGCGTACGCGGACGTCTTCATCCACTACCCTCACGACGTCCTCTCCACCATGGCGGCCCAGGGCACCCTCATGCCCTGGGCATACGAGCTCTTCCTCAGGATTGAGGAGGCTCGTCTGGAGTCCCGACTCCAGCGCACGGAGGCCGTCGCCTCCCCTGCCGCCGCCTCTTCTGCCGTCGCCTCCGTGGCCGTTGCCTCCCCCGCCGCAGCTACCTCATCATCGTCGGGGAAGAAGAAGCGTCAGAACAAGAAAGGTAAGTGTCAGCAGCAGTAGGAGCAGCAGGAGTCGTCGACCGGGTCCAGCGGTGGCGGCCCGGTCTGCCACAACTATGGCCATCCCGGGCACGGGTGGTACACGTGCCCTCTACCGACGGATGAGGCACGCGTCATCGCCGCCATGCGTCGCCAGCACGCGCACCGTCTCGCCTCTGCCGCCGTAGCTGTCGCCGGCTCTAACACCTCGGCCTCGTCCAGCAGCTCCACCACTCCGGTTGCTTCGTCCGTCCCGCTGACACCAGCGCCGCAGCCGTCGGCGCCGGCACAGCCATCCTTCTACCCGGGCTCCGGTGCCATCACCCCGCACTCCGTCTACACTCCCGGGCCGTCCTCTCGTGAGCGCCAGCTGGAGCAGTTCATTGCGCTCCAGCTCGGCCTGCCTCGCCCTCCTCCCCAGGGAAGTACGAGTTGCATCACTTTCTGCTCTCCTGTCCAGCCCTACATGACTGAGACTGAGCTACGGTCATGCCCCACTTCCTCGTCTGTCTCGTCGTCTCTCATGGTCTCTGCTACCCCCTCCCAGGATGATGTTGCTTGGCTTGACGACTGGCAGTCTCGGTTCGCACCTCCTTCCACCGCATCCGCGTCCCTTGCTTGCTGCCATGTGACCGTTAGTGATCTTGGGACCCCGGTCCAGGACCTTGCTGAGACCTGGATCATCGACTCCGGGGCCACGCATCACATGACGGCCTCTCGTGAGGCCTTTAGTATGCTCGGTCCTATAGGCGATGTTTCCGGTGTCCGGACAGGCTCTGCCTAGGTGTTTCCTGTCCGTGGTGTTGGCGTCGTTCATTTCCGTGGTCCCTCCGGTGACGTCTTTCTGACCGATGTCCTCTTCGTCCCTGGTATTGAGCTCATCCTTCTGTCCGTCACTGCCCTTGACCGCATGAGCATGGACGTTTTGCACTCGCGTGGTGTTGGCACTGTGTCGCTGCGTCCCTCTGGTCTTGTTGTATTGCACGCCACCGCCCGTGGCAACCTTTGGCATGTACCTTGCCTCTCCTCCTCTCCTTCCGTCTCCTCCCCGTCGGCCGCCATAGGCCATGTGTTTGTCACCAGTACACTTTCTCCTCAGTACACTCGCCTCTTACACTGCCTCTGCCACGTCCACTTTGCCGCCGTAGACAGCATGCTACGCACCCTGCCGGCCAAGGGCCTTGACCCGGAGACTTTCCCCATCCCGTGCCCCACTAAGTGCATTGACTGCGCTCAGCGGAAGATGCACCGGTCCACGTATCCCTTGTCTTCCTCCCGTGCGTCCGCCCCTCTCGCCCTTGTCCATTCGGACGTCATGGATCCTCTCCCACCGAGTCCGTTGGCGAGCATGGTCGCTACGTCCTCATCCTCACTGACGACTATTCTCGCTACCGCTGGGTCTTTTGCCTTCGGCAGAAGAGCGATGTCGCCCACGCCATCTAGGACTGGCTTGTCCTTGCGGAGCGCGAGTGTGGCCACTCTCTCCGTCGCTTTCACTCCGATCGCGGTGGTGAGTACATGGGTGAAGCCACGACCTTTCTTGCCTCCCGCGGAATCCGCCATGAGACGTCCACGCCTTACACACCCGCCCAGAACGGTGTCTCCGAACGGTGGAACCATGCTATGGCCGACGCCGTGCGCACCATGTGGGTCGAGTCTGGTCTCTCCGATGGCTTCTATTTTGAAGCCATGGCCTACATGACCCGGGTCTGGAACCGGATTCCCCACAGTCCCCTTCCCCGCTAGTCCACACCGTACCAGCATTGGTGCGGTCAGCGAGCTGACCTCCGCCCGGCTCGCGTCTGGGGCTGCATGGCCATTGTGTGGCTGCCCGCCCCGCAGCATGGCGGCAAGCTCTTCCGCCGCGGACGTCCCTGCACCTTCCTCGGTGTCTCTCGTCAGTCCAAGGCTTGGCGCTTCTGGGTTCCCTCCCGGCACTGCATCGTTGAGTCCCGGGACGCCCTCTTCTTCGAGGACCTGTTTCCTCGCGACCTCATTTGCTCCGGCTTGTCCGTGTCTATCTCGTTGCGTGGGGGAGTGGTGAGTCCGTCCTCCGCCCTGCCGCTTCCGGGTGACACATCCCTCAGTCCCTCTGAGCCGGCAGCCCCAGTTGCGGCCCCTGGTCCCTCCGAGCCGGCAGCCCCAGTCGCGTCCGCTGGTCCCTCCGGGCCAGTAGTCCTAGTCGCGTCCGTTGGTCCCTCCAGGTCGGCAGCCCCACTCGCGTCCGCTGGTCCCTCCGGGCTTGCAGCCCCAGTCGCGTCCACTGGTCCCTCTGGGCCAGCATCCATAGTTGTGTCCACTGATCCCTCCGGGCCAGCAGCCCCAGTCGCATCCGTTGGTCCCTCCGGGCCATCAGCCCCGGTCGCGTCCGCTGGTCCCTCCCGGCCAGCAGCTCCAGTCGCGTTCGCTGATCCCTCCGGGCCATCAGCCCCAGTCACGTCCGCTGGTCCCTCCGGGCCAGTAGCCCCAGTCGCGTCCGCTAGTCCCTCCAGGCCATCAGCCCCAGTCGCGTCCGCTGATCCCTCCGGGCCATCAGTCCCAGTCGCGTCCGCTGGTCCCTCCGGGCCAGCAGTACCGGTTGCATCGGCGGGCCCCTCCGGGCCAGCAACCCTGTCCGCCTCCATTGGCCTGGCGGACTCAGTGCCATCGCCTGCCCTGCCACGCTACACGCGTGGCCCAGGCGGCAGCCTCCGACCCAGACCGTCGGTGAGCGCGCAGACCGTCACACCGCGCTCCGTGGCGCCTCGACCCCCCGTGGCTCCACGTGTCTCCTCCACTCCCACGGTCGTGAGTGGGGATCCTGGCACCAAGGCCCTCGGCTTGACCACCTCGGCCATCATTGCAGACCTTCACCCGGGCTCCGCACTGGGCTACGCCATGCTTCATCATGAGCATCGGTACGCTGTCGTGGCTGCACTCG
>SZWC01002967.1:0-17897 GCA_023375785.1 Penium margaritaceum | reverse complement strand
GCCGGCAGCGAGCTGGCCGACGGCCAGCGAATTGCTGGCCGCCGGCCAGCCCTCGCTGATGCGAGGGGTGGTGCGCAACCACCCTTCGCTTCAGCGAGGAGGGAGGGCCGAACCGGCCCTCCCGCTACATTCCTCCCCACTTATTATGAACCGTCCCGGTTCATGAACAACAAGTAGGATTGTCAATCAGTCAGTCATCAACATTGTGAAAGAAAATTAATAATTTCAATCACCAGCTCATATATGACCAATCACCTCACCCCTTCAACTTTGTATTGACAAGTGTATTGCGAAGTGAACATACTAGTGAACATGGAATTTCAACAAAAAGTAGTACATAGTACATATAATGTATGATAATACTAGATCCTTATCTAAGGAATGTATATCCAGGCCCTAGTGACATGAATTGATGTTGATGATTTCTGAAAATGATTTGTACATAGGAATACACTTTTTGATACACTAATTGTAGAGTGTATGAATTTGGGGTGATTAACCATAACTCCACCACCTAAACATGAACACATGCATGGTACTTAGACCTAAGCTGCAGCTTGTAGGTCAACACGGCTAGCGGCTTCCCCCCTTTAGGCTGGAGCGTCCGCGCGACAACCATGTTGGGCGTCCCCAACCTCCTATGGTCGCTGTCCATGAATGCTACCTTGTGGGAATGTTATTCACTTTTTCTGCGTTCAGGTGGTACCTCCTGCCACGCATCGATCTGTGCGAGCTGCAAGCTCGCTCCAGAACTCGTTGACCAGCCCTCTGGGCAACCGATATTCGGGCTCCCATAAATTATGTTCAGGTCCACAACCAGCCCAATGAACGAGGTACTCCCTGACAACGCGCGACCGAAGAGTACGCTCTCGGTGTTGGAGTAGGCGAAGGACCTCGTATTGGCCGTCGGCAGCCAGGACTGCTGGCGGTGGCTGAACGGTTCCTTCTACCGTGTATGGAGCCAGCAGGCTCACATGAAACACGTCATGTATCTTCATACTCGGCGGAAGTAGCAATCGGTATGCCACTGGCCCGATGCGTGCCACAATGGGAAANCAGCCCTCGCTGACGCGAGGGGTGGTGCGCAACCACCCCTCGCATCAGCGAGGAGGGAGGGCCGAACCGGCCCTCCCGCTACATTCCTCCCCACTTATTATGAACCGTCCCGGTTCATGAACAACAAGTAGGATTGTCAGTCAGTGAGTCATCAACATTGTGAAAGAAAATTAATGATTTCAATCACCAGCTAAACATTAACACGTGCATGGTACGTAGACCTAAGCTGTAGCTTGTAGGTCAGCACAGCTAGCGGCCTCCCCCCTTTAGGCTGGAGCGTCCGCGCGACAACCATGTTGGGCGTCCCCAACCTCCTATGGTCGCTGTCCATGAATGCTGCCCTGTGGGAATGTTGTTCACTTTTCCCGCGTTCAGGTGGTACCTCCTGCCACGCGTCGATCTGTGCGAGCTGCAAGCTCGCTCCAGTACTCGTTGACCACCCCTGTGGGCAACCGAGATTCGGGCTCCCATGAATTATGTTCAGGTCCACAACCGGCCCAATGNGGAAATGGCCCAATCCACTTCGGTAGAAGTTTTCTTGCCCCTGGCGACTTCAACAGAAGGTTTTTAGTGCTACGCAATACTTTGTCACCGATGTCAAACGACACCTCCCGGCGACCTTTGTCGGCATATGCCTTTTGTCGCTGCCGAGTTGCTTGAAGGTGACCCTTCGCCTNCCTTTAGGCTGGAGCGTCCGCGCGACAACCATGTTGGGCGTCCCCAACCTCCTATGGTCGCTGTCCATGAATGCTGCCCTGTGGGAATGTTGTTCACTTTTCCCGCGTTCAGGTGGTACCTCCTGCCACGCGTCGATCTGTGCGAGCTGCAAGCTCGCTCCAGTACTCGTTGACCACCCCTGTGGGCAACCGAGATTCGGGCTCCCATGAATTATGTTCAGGTCCACAACCGGCCTAATGGACGAGGTACTCCCTGACAATGCGCGACCGAAGAGTACGCTCTCGGTGCTGGAATAGGCGAAGGACCTCGTATTGGCCGTCGGCAGCCAAGACTGCTGGCGGTGGCTGAACGGTTCCTTCTGCCGTGTATGGAGCCAGCAGGCTCACATAAAACACGTCATGTATCTTCATACTCGGTGGGAGTAGCAATCGGTATGCCACTGGCCCGATACGTGCCACAATGGGAAACGGCCCAATCCACTTCGGTAGAAGTTTTCTTGCCCATGGCGACTTCAACCGAAGGTTTTTAGTGCTAAGCAGTACTTTGTCACCGATGTCAAACGACACCTCCCGGTGACCTTTGTCGGCATATGCCTTTTGTCGTTGCCGAGCTGCTTGAAGGTGACCCTTCGCCTCCTGTAACAAGGATTCGATGCGCTCGGCAAAGGCTTGAGAAGAAGGGACCTGCCCTCCTGTACTCCTACTCTTCACCAATGAAGAGGGTACCACTGGATGCCGACCACTGTTCAACACAAACGGTGTGAACTGTGTGGACTCGTTCACCGAGTTGTTCACCGCAAACTCTGCCGGTGCTAGGAATTCGTCCCAATCNTGCATGGCAGGGTCCACGTACATGCGGAGCATCTGCTCCAGAGTGCGATTCATGCGCTCTGTTTGTCCGTCAGTTTGAGGGTGAAATGCTGTCGACATTTGCGACTCACTGCTGAAGTACTCGTGCATCTTTTGCCAGAACTTACTAGCAAATTTTCGATCTCGATCGGAGATAATGCGCAATGGCAAGCCGTGGTACTTTACAACACCCTCAAAGAAGAGACGAGCGGTCTCCTCTGCATTCACGTCAGTGGTTGTAGGAATGAAATGTGTCATCTTCGTCAAAAGATCCACAACCACTAGTATTGCATCATGGCCACGGGCCGTGTCCGGAAGACCAGTAATGAAGTCGATGCTGACGCACTCCCATGGAGTCCCAGGAATGGGAAGCTGCTGGAGGCGTCCAGCAGGCTTTTTGTTACTAGCCTTATTCCGAAGACATGGGTCGCATGTCATGCAATACTTGCGGACATCGACACTCCACCCTGGCCACCAATAGTGGTCCGAGAGTGCCTGTCCGGTCTTTCGGGGTCCCACGTGACCTGCGACCGGCGGGTCGTGGAACTGTGAGATAACCTTTGCTCGAAGGTCTCCCGAGTTTGGCACAACAACTTGTTCTCCGTGCCAGAAGATTCCTGCGGCCTCCACCAAGCCGTACTTGTCTAGATTTCGAGAGTCTTGGAACCAAGAATCCACACAGTATCCCATCCGGATCCTGTTTACAAAACTGTTGTAATGGATAATCTCTCGTGGTGGTTGCCGCAGAGGTGCAGGGGGAGCTGGTGGTTGTACGGTTGCTGTTGCAATGGCCACAAAACACCCACTGACCTCGGTGGTTGCTTCAATTTCCACAGGCTGTCGGCTTAGTGGATCAGCCACATTGATGCGTCCTGGCCGATATTCCCAAGTGAACGAGAATCAACTCAGGTATTCGCTCCAACGTGCCTGTCGTCTTGACATGTTCGGTTGCGTTTGGAAAAACACCAATGGATTATGGTCGGTCACGACCGTCACACCCCCTTCAGCACCCTCGAGGTAGCAACGCTACATCTTGAAAGCGTGTATTACCGCAAGGAGCTCTTGATCCCCAGTCGTGTACCGCGTTTCCGCGGGGATGAGCTTCCGGCTCTCATACGCAACTAGGTGACCGTTCTGCATAAGGACGGCTCCAAGTCCTACTACCGACGCATCACATCGAACCTCCCACGGTTGCGATGGATCCGGAAGACCTAGGACGGGCGCCGTGGAGAGAAGCTCTTTGACCTTGAGAAAAGCGTTCTCGCAATCAGATGTCCATTCCCAACGCACATCTTTCCGCGTGAGCCTGGTTAGCGGTGCTACCAGGGTCGAATACCCTTGCATAAACCGTCGAAAGTAGTTTGCAAGGCCGAGGAAAGACCAAATCTGCCCAACATTTTCGGGGCGTGGCCAGTCCACAACGGCTTGGACCTTTTGTGGATCGACACGGATGCCGTCCTTGCCGACGATGTGTCCAAGGCATTCGAGCTTATCTTGTGCAAACTTGTACTTGCTCACTTTCGCATAGAACTTCTGTTCCCGGAGGATTGCGAGAACTTCACGTAGATGTTCTATATGCTCTTCCATTGATTTGCAGAAAACCAGGATGTCATCCAGGTAAACCAAGACAAATTGTCCGAGTTGCTTGGCGAACGTTCAGTTCATTTCTCCTTGGAAGGTTGCCGGGGAATTTGTAAGCCCGAAGCATAACACTCGGAACTGATAGTGTCCCATGTGCGTTCGAAACGCGGTTTTGGGCACATCATCT
Organism: Penium margaritaceum; assembly: GCA_023375785.1. Classification (NCBI taxonomy): domain Eukaryota; kingdom Viridiplantae; phylum Streptophyta; class Zygnematophyceae; order Desmidiales; family Peniaceae; genus Penium; species Penium margaritaceum. Next base: position 13,547 of record SZWC01002967.1, on the reverse strand, counting down.
TCCGTGATGCGGATTTGATGGTACCCTTGAGATAAATCCAAGGACGAAAATACTTTTGCGCCTTGGAGTTGGTCAAAACGGTCCTAAATCCGAGGTAAGGGGAATCTATTTTTCACCGTCAGCTTGTTCAACGCTCGGTAATCCACGCACATGCGTAAACCACCGTCCTTTTTGTTCACAAAAAGGATCGGCGCACCGTACGGTGAGCTACTAGGCTCGATCCACCCTTTTGCAAGGTACTCTTTGATTTGGCGTTTGGCCTCTCGCCTTTCTGCTGGGCTCAGGCGATACATGGGTCTGAACGAAGGAGTCGCCTCCGGTTGCAGCGGAATCGTGTGGCCCATGTGTCTTTCTGGTGGAAGCCCAGCCGGTTGGTCTTGTAATACATCCGAGAACTCCGCCAATAGAGATCTGATCTCTTGTGGCGTGTCTTCCGTCACGTCGTCCTCCACTTTCTGTAGCTGAGCCAAGAAGTATCGACAACCTTGTCGAATACGTCTCTTGACCTGCATTGCAGACAAGCTGGCATGGACTTTGAGTTGGGTCGGTGATAATTCCGTACTCGGAATCAACGTAAAGCGGCGTTGTCCTTTTCGGAGGATCAAACGTTTTGATTCAAAGCACATTAGAGCCTTGTTGTCACGGAGCCAGGGATCGCCTAGCACCACGTCAAACGGGTTAAGAAGGTTGAGTACCTTCAACGTGACACTCTGTGTGTACCCTTGAATACAAATCTTCGCTTTACAAGTACCGATCACAGGTACCGTACGATTGTCACCGACAACAACTGCGCCATTCGATGGCTCGTACCTCAGGCCAACCTGGTGGGTAAAGCCAAGGCTAACAAAAGATTCGTCCCCTCCAGTGTCAGCAAGTACGTTCACGGGAGCACAAGCTAGGTGTCCTTTGAACTGCATCGTCATGTTTCCTCCACTCTTCCGAGTGAATAGACTCGACGACGGTAAGCCGAGTTTGTGATAAACACAGAGTCTGTACGACGAGCGTCGCAACTCCCATGATTCACCCACTCGAGTCCACATCTTGTGGACACGTGTGAATTCGGCTAGCACCTTTCAGTCTTTAAATTTCACTGGGTCGAAATCGTCGACTAAAGGTACTGCGAATGTGATTGAGCTTCTCGCTTTGAGGGCGTTTGCTTCAATCACTGTGTTACACAACTCTTGCACAGTGGTTGGTGTCGCCACCACTAAGCAGGTTCGGTCATGCATCTCGTCTGGTGATGCAAGATTTAGTGGGCAATGTCGATCAGCAAGTGCAGAATGAGAGGGGAGAAAACAACAGAGAAATTTGAACTCATGAAAAACTCAAATTGTTTAACATCCTCGTCTGAAAACATGAACTCACACTCGTGATCCAGTTTTACCCCTGAGTGGTCCCCACTGACATCACTCAGGGGTGGGGAAAACCCGCCCCACGGCCCTGTCCGTTACCACGGCCGGGCCCATTGCCGCGACCGCGACCCTGTCCATGGCCTTGTCCGCGGCCTCCTCCTGCACCATCCCCACGAGGTGCTGCTGCTGCAGCTAGCGCCGCGGCCTCTTGACCACCATCAGCAGCCTCAGGGCACTGAGCCCTAAAGTGGCCCGGCTGCATGCAGTTGTGGCAGAGCCCTTCACGGAAGGCTGCGTTGCGACGCTCACGCGCCGCCTGCAGCTCGTCATTCTCGCGGCTGCGCTTGTTGTTGGGACCCTTGTGTCCACCAACCTTCTTGGCTGGAGGGTTTGTAGGCTGCTTGCCCTTGGCCCCGCCTCGCTGTCCGGCTGACCCACCAGCCCGTGCGGCATCCACGCGCATGTCGCGCCCCTGATGTACACGCGCGTTCGGCCGTGCATCAGAGTAGTGTTTCGGGTTCGCCGAATACACTTCGCTCATGTAGTCGCGCAACCCCCCCTCAGCTTGTCCAAGCTTGGCCAGTGGCTGTCGTGGTGGTCTTGTCCTTCAGCTTCTCGCTGGCGAGACCATCACGCAAGTACTCAAGCAGCATGCACTCCGGGTACTTGAACGTCTGAGTCCCATCGCCCTCGGTGAAGCTTTCGGCTTCCTGCACGAGTGCGGTGAACTCGCTCAAGTAGGAATCGAGCGAACTGCCCAGCTGCCTGAAGTCCTTGATCTTGTAGAAGGCGCACTGCGCCTCCTCACATTGGGTGTACTTCTTGCGCATGATTGTGCAGAAAGTCTCCCACGGCATGGGCTGTCACTCGAGGTGCGGCTGTTGCGCAGTCCACTCCTTGACCACGTACTTGAAGAGTTTGTCTTCAAGACGCGTCGTGGCAAGGTCGCCCCACTGGCTGAGTGGAGCCTTGTGGACACGTAGAACATGCTCCATGCGATTTAGCCAGTCGGTCAACTTCACGCCCTTCCAGAAGATCTCCACACTGTGAAGGAAGGACGTGTTCATGACCGACCCCGAAGTCATCGAGGTAGGCAAGTCGTCGTTGCCACCGGCAGTGGCATCCGCAGCTGCGGCACGCTGTGCTTGCTACTGCATCCGCACCTGGGTCACACTCTGCAATGCCTTGTCGAGGTCATTGCATCGGCGGCTTGCCTCATGGGCGGCCAGGCGCTGTAGTTGGCGATCACGGTCAAGGTCCGTGATGCTCTGCCCGACGTGGGCCAGCAGGTTGGCGAACGCGAACTTGAGCTCTGATGTCGTCAGAGCATCGGCGATAGCCTCCAGGGCCTCGCGTTGTCCGTGCACCCTTACCCACTGCAAGAGGGTACGGTTCGCGTACACTCCTCCAAGGAGTCCCACCTTTCGTAGGAGACCATCGTCGGCGACGACGCTCGAGTGGGCGCTGCCCTGCCGCATCGCGGCCACATCGTAGGAAGGGGGTCCGCCTCCATTCCTCTGAGTGGTGCCGTATCTCCACCGTCGGTGGTGATCTTCAGTCGGCCTGCCACCTCAGAAGCAAACTCCGCAAGCCTACGACGGCCATCGCGAATTGCTTTTGCTGCGTCGTCGTCCGGCTCATTCTCGCGGGAACTTCCCGTGTGACTGCTTTCAGCGCCCTTGCTGCTCTCGACAGTCTCACTGCCGTCGGCAACTTCAGGCGATGCAGCGGGTGCCTTTTCCTTCTCGAGCAATCGGCTCGAGTTCGCCGCACGACGATGGCGATGGTCGCAATCCTCGTCGCCTTCGCCATCGTCGGCGTCGTGCTCTTTGTGGGGGTCCTCCTCCGGAAGATCCTCCTCCATCGCGTCGTCCGTCGCATGGGGGTCACCCATGTGTACGTCGACGTGCTCCTCAAGCACCTTTGCGGCCTCCGCATGCTTCTCGGTATCGCCGAGGTTGGCGTCGGTTGCTTTAGGCGGCACGGTTGCCTTAGGCGGTACGGTTGCCTTAGGCGGCACGGTTGCCTTAGGCGGTACGGTTGCCTTTGGGTTGGCAACCGTACTCGCGGCGGCGGCTCCCAAAACTTGGAGTCCGCCGAGGACGTGTGGTGAGAACGTCACCATCTTGCCCTTGTTGATCCTAGACGGTCCGGCACTTGCCATCTCGTCGCTCGTGCAACTAGCACGTGAAGACCGTTGTGAGGATCACCCCACAACTTTGAGGAGGAATCGCCTCCTAAAGTCACGCTCTCACGATCGGTGAGGCAATTATAAATTTAATTTCTACTTTCCTAGGCCGCCACGTCGGCACAAGGGCGTGGATTTTGGAACTAGTCTTCCTAAGCCGTGACTCACGGCGATTGGCAAGGACTAGTGCCTAGGAAAACAGAAAATTACAATACAAGGAATTGACAAGAAGTGTGAGTAGCGCTCACAAAGCTAGGACAAAGAATGGGAGAGGAATTACACAATTCCTAGCAACTCCTCCAATCCTTCTTCTAACTTCTTGTCTTCTTCCTGTCTTCTTGTCTTCCTTGGCCTCCTCTTGAGCCTTCTTTGCGCATCTTGCGCCCCTTGTAGGCGTCTTCCTTGAGCCGGCGACGTTGGGGGGCCGCCAAAAGTCCCCAAGGTGTCGCCCTCCTTCTTTTTAGGGTGCTCTCAGGTCGTGAGAGTCCCTAAGCTTGGGGAGGGGCGCTGTCCCAATTTTTTTATGAAGGGGTTTTGAAGGAGCCTTGAAGATGGAGAGGATTTTGTGGTTTTTTAGGGTGGGAACTCCCCACCCCTCCCCACAAAAATCTTCCTAGCCCTTTGGAAGTAAAGAGAGGCTGGAAGAAAGAGTCTCCACAAAGTAGAGCTTTTTCAAGCTCTCTAACGCACTTTACGGTGCTTCAATCCGTGAAGTGTAGATGCCGTAGTCCCTTCTGGCATTTTTGCTACTGCTTGCAGCTGCCGGCGGCGTTTTATCTATATCATAGCCGCCGTTTCCGTCGAACCCTTGGTCGTGAGGGTCGTCTGGCTCTGAGAACCACTGTAACGGGTCGGTTCTCCAGCTCCTGCTCTGAAGTCGTCGTCGGAGTTCGCAGAATGGCGTTCTCAGTCCGCGTCAGGGGTTAACCCCCTTCGCAAGACTGAGGGGCAATCATCATCAACGACCCAGAGCAGGGAGACTCGAATATTTCGAGTCTCCAGAGGCCCATTTCCGTTTTTAACCAAACCCCTGGTTTTGGGACCCAAACCGGGGTTTTTACCTTGAACTCGTGTGTTCGCACGAGTTATTTCTTTCGTTTTATGTCGAAGTTCGTCATAAACGAACTTCGATTTACGTTTTGTCGTTCTGGCGCGAAATCATCGCGTGCGAGGCACGCTGGCGATTTCGCGCCAGTTGTTTCGACCTCACCCTCGCTCCCCCTATCCCTCGTCCTCTCTTGCTCGTTTGCAAGGAGGGCGAGGGGGGGCGAGGGCACGAGGCCACGAGGCCTCGCCCTCGAGGCCCTCGTGGCCCCTCAGTCGCCGATCGGGCTGAGGCCGCGATTGGCGGCTGGCGGCTGGCCGGCCGGTGGCCGGCCGGTCGCTTGGCCGGCCGCCGGCCGTCCAGCCGGCCGGCAGCGAGCTGGCCGACGGCCAGCGAATTGCTGGCCGCCGGCCAACCCTCGCTGATGCGAGGGGTGGTGCGCAACCACCCCTCGCTTCAGCGAGGAGGGAGGGCCCAACCGATCCTCCCGCTACACTACGGTTGTATACCCGAATATTGTCGCGGTAGAAAATAACAAAGTCAACAAGGTATGGACAAAACATGTTGTTCATTGCCGCCATAAATGTTGCATGGGTGTTTGTGAGTCCAAGGGGCATAACCTTGAACTTGAAGTGCCGGTAGCGACTTCGGATGGTTTTTGACTGGTTGGCATTGGCCACTTGGATTTGGTGGTAGCCACTTCATAAGTCGATTTTTCTTAAACTTTCCATCCATTGGAGTTGGTCCAATATCTAATCGATGCAGGGCACAGGGTAGGGGTTCTTGGTGGTGGTGTTGTTCAATGCTCAATAGTCCATGCACAACCACATCTCACCGGTCTTCTTTTTTCCAAAAAGCACTGGGATAGCATAAGGTGACGCAAAAGTTTGGCCGAATCCCTGATCGAGCATCTCATCCAGTTGGTACTCAGCTTCATAAGCTCGTGGTCGCTCATTTGCTCCCTTGACCGTTGGTTGAGTGCCAGGCTTGAGGTAAGAGCGGTGGTCTACAATGTGTTGTACAGGGAGCGCACGTGGTAGTTTGTCCGGGAAGACCCCTATAAACTCCTTGATGAGTGGGTCGATCTCTTCCGGTCAGACTGAGAACTTCACCGGTATTGATGTTGATGAGGCTGACGAGGCAGATGAGTCAGTCATCACAATTTCTGCCTCCTTGTCCGTTTCCACGTGGATAGCCACTCATGTACTCCTTGTTGAATGTATTGCTTGGCCACATGTAGTGGTATCAGCTTTGGTTGATGTTGTTTTGCGGCTTCCGCAACTTCCTCTGCTGCGTCCACCTCTGTTGCTCGCAATACCGTCTTCTTCGCTACGAGTAGCAGGTGTCACATTGTGCCTTTAAAATTCCACGTCAGTCGCGCCACTGCTTTAGTCCACTTGCGGATTGTGTTGCTATAGAAAAGCTTGTCCACAGGATGATTTTGTAGTTGCTCATTAGGGAAGACCACCAGATTGTTACATCCTACAGTTTTCCAATTTGCACTTAGAGTAGTTCTAAAAAAAACGCATTTGCGACCGTCTATTGACCTTTTTCCTTCAAATACTCCCGACCTTTTTCCTTCAAACTATGTCATTGCTTATGAAGATGTAAGAGGACCTCCCTCAGAGGCATAGTGCCAGTACCATTTTACAACACTTACAATCCCGCGGTTGTACCATTAGCAGTATCGCTAGTTGGTCGCTCTCATATCTGTAGCCGAGTTTTACGATATCAGGTTCCCGTGTTGTGAGCCGTTCAAATGGGTGATCAACAGGCACAGAATTTTCCAAGGGGGCAAGAGGTCCGCCATCTACTTGTTCCAATTGTTGTTTTCTTGCTCATTTTTGTTTTTTTAACTTCCCTGAGATTGTTCTCTACTGCCTCTTGAGACAATAGCACGAGATGTTTTTGAGCTTTCTCCTTGTAGCCACAGTCGTCCATCTTTCTTATCGACACCTTCGAACTTGGAGTCGAGTTTTCCAATGACTGATTCCTTCCTTCACCATGATAAGTGTGAGTGTAGGGTTGCCAGCCATTAGATTCCTAAATCAGAGTGTTGGAGTCGGGGTTATTGATTCTTTTGGCTACTGCTAAAATCCCTGAAGTCATCTTGGATGCTGAAGATTTCAATCGCCCGTTGTATTTCATGCTTGAGGCCGGTGTAGTAGAAACATAGTTCTTCGAGGGCAATGTTGCTGTCAAAAACCATTTTGTGGAATCTGTGTTTGTGGTCTACCATGCTGTAGTGCAGACGCGGTTGTTGCAACTTGTACCGTGCATCAAAACTTTTGTTGAGTCATCCAAAGCCTGCAATGATTGTGCATGCAGAATTTTCCTAGTTGTTGGGCGGTGTCATGGAGTCCTACTAGCTTGGAATTATATGCCGGAGGGTTGGAACACCTGTGGTTGACAATGTGAGGCAGTTGTCGTGAGGTGCTAATCCTCTTTCACTGGTCTCCTTCTACCATTGGATGGTTTATAGATCATACCACCAACTGAGCGCCTTGCCACTCAAAAGCAAGGCCACGAGGTCAAAGTTGTTTTTGTAATTTACCCCACTCACGGTGAAGTACATCTCCAAACTCATCAGCCACGTCCAAGCCATTGGTCCTTTGGAGTTTACACGATCGAGCAGAGAAAATGTGGGTCTCGCTTGAAAGTTGTGAAATATTTGATGAGTACCGCATCCCGTATCTGCGTGTTCTGAAACTCGTCCGTTGCGAAGTTGAGCTGTGGAGCAGGTACTTGTTGAGGCCCTCGAGTGCCGTTAGCTTCTTGAATAGTTTTTACGTCGAGCGACGCGTGTGGGGTCGCATCATGAGTGGTTGAATCGAGAAGCTTACTTAGATGTCGGGGGGCTTTGACTTCAAGAAATAATAATCTGGGCGAATTTTTGTGAATACTTGAAGTAGAATGAGATTTTTACGTGCTTTGGCACAATCTGTCGACAATTCTTGAAGGTGGTTGAAACCTTTAGAAGGTCCAAGAAAACAACAATAAAGGTCGGGTGAAATTTTCCCTTCACATGTGGAGAAAAACAATGGAGCTCGTGCACAAATTCGTGCTTTCGGCTATTTGATTAAGGAAAGATATCCCCACTCGCAAAGCTGAGGTACTTGTGTACGTCTGGTGCGTTACAGCCTCAATATTGTGAGGACTGGTCCAGCCATTGCCCCCGAAAACTTTCCCCCAGACCAGATTCTACTGCCGGTTCATCTGCAGGGTGAGCGCGCAGGAAAACCATTTTCAGTTTTTCCTATCCTGGATAGTACCTGCTTCAATGGCCGACCATGTCAGAGAAGAAAAGGACAAGACCTAACATGCATGCGCCACCGTTTCCTTGGAAGGGTATGGGCCCTGCCGGTTTGTCGTTTTGTCGTTGAACCGGGTAGGACCCAGTTGGCCGTCTACCTCGTCCACTGTTCCTGGAATGTCCATCCGTTCGTGGATGGTATGCCTTGCGCTCTCTCACAAACTACTCACCTGCGGCTTGTCCATCCTCCGAAGCGCTGAGGGCGGCACCTCGGCAGCCACCCTGGTCGTCGTTTCCGGAGGTCTCGTGCTTCCGATGCATGCCTCGGCGGTTCGTTTGCCGCTGAGGGAGGACGTGGATATCGACTCGAGTGAGCGTGGGGATATCGACTCGAGTCGCAGCGTGCGTGCATGCACATGGGCTGCGCTTCGGCTTCGACCGTGGCCCCAAGGTGGACTGGACGGAGCCGCTTCCCTGCGGTCGAATCGGCTCGTGGACCCATTTATCGACCCCAATCACTCTCTTGCTGTCAACTGTCTGCCAATGTCGTCAGGCTCCCTCATCACCTCCCGTCGGCAGTGTTAGCCACAACCACATCTGTCGTGATGGCGCGTGCAACCTTCTTCGCTGTTGCCTGCCTCTCTCTGGCTACCCTAATCTCCACCGCGCTCGGCTGCGCGGTGCCGCCCTTCGGTTGCAGCAGAGACTTCTGCAGAAGCCTTTCCAATCCGCCGGCCGTTTCCAAGCCGCGCTTCAACAAGGACTCTGCCAGCACCTTCGACACGCGCCTCGGCTTCTGGATGGGTATCTACAACAAGCGCTACACTGAGGCGCAGAAGAGGGTGGCGCTGAGGACGAAGGGCGCCCCGTCCATCAACTACGAGAGCTTCTCCGAGATCGGCTTCGTCGTCAAGTACTCCACCGCGACGTCGCTGCGCGCGTGCTGCGACGACTGCCGCGTGACCAACGGGTGCTGGATGTATCAGTACTTCGACTACGAGAGCTCCACGGGCCGCCCCAACCCCAAGGGCTTCAAGAAGGGCACGCGCTGCTACCTCCTCAAGGGCGGCAACGAGAAGGTAGACAACGCGCAGTGGGGCACGCCCTACAGCGGCCGCTACAGCGAGCAGGTGACCCCCGGCGACGCGTACAGCCCCAAGTTCAACCCAAGCTGGGTGGGCGGCCTGTGCAACGGCAACACCTCCGTCGTGGACGACCCGCACTTCACCGGCGCGCTCGGCACACCGTTCGACTTCAACGGCGAGCTGGACAAGGCCTTCTGCCTCACCACCGACGAGCGGCTCCACATCAACGTCGTGCTCAAGGGCTATAAGGACGAGCGCGCCGAGTCGGCCAAGGGCATCCGCTCTTGGATCAAGGAGGTGGGCATCATGTGGACCGATGCGCGCGGCGTGCCCCACACTGTGCACCTCGCCGCGCGCTCCGGCAAGCAGCAGGAGCGCGGCGAAGGCTTCCTGGCGTCCGTGTTCGTTGACGGCGAGCAGGTCGCGGTCCCATCGCTCGATGCGCCCCTCTCTTCCCCAGCCTCTGGCCTCTCCCTCGCCTTCCTGGGCACCGGCAAGACCGGCCCCTACGACGTCGACCGCTTCTCTCTCAAGATTGAGGGCCTGCTCGATCTCGGCGTCGCACTGCGCGTGGCGCACCCCAAGCTCCAGACCCCCGACGACGCGGAGGTGCACTTCAACCTGGCGCTGAACGACATCAGTGCCTCGGACAAGATCCACGGCGTGCTGGGGCAGACGTACCGCGCCACGGCGGAGCAGCAGCAGAAAGCGCTTAAGTATTCTGAGATTGCGCGCCTCGTCGGCGGCCGCGTCGCGGCCGACGGCAAGAGCGGCAAGGGTTTCCTGGAGGGCGAGACGACGGACTACGAGACGACCGGCGTGCTGTCGGCCAACTGCCGCTTCTCCGCCTTCTCTGCTTAGAACAGTCCTTGTTGAGCAGCTACGCATGCTGCTAGGACTGGGACTCACTGCTCACGTCATGTCATTTACAGCTCGGACCCATGGCTAGCAGTCAGAGAGAGGCAGCCTGGCGGGCAGGCAGGCGGGCGGGCGGTTCTGCGCTGCACACCAGACCTCTCCCTGCTGTTGAAGTTGTCTGGAATCTAAAGGGGTGGAATCTGACCCCCTGGCTCAGATCCAGGGGGAGCATTGTACAGTAGGGACTATGTGACTTTTTGACTTCTCTTCCTGAGACCACTGCTCAGTGGTTGTTCATTTTATTCAATTCTTTACAAACTATTCATTCCCAGACGTCTTCTGAACGTACCAGCTGACCCCACCCCTGCCTTGCTGTCATCGCCATCATGTTGTGTGCTTGCCAGACCTACGATGCCAGATCCGTGGATGTCTAATATTGCTCCGGTTCTCCAGCTCAATGACAGGACTCTTCCTGACTATGTCTCCCTGCTTGGCCTCGCTGGCCATGTTGGACCCTGACCAAAACCATGTTCGCTTAGCCACGCTCTTCCATGGCTGACCATTCCACAACATACAGATCAAATCAAAATGTTACATCGGGGGTGGCCCCACACTGGCTTGTAGCAACTCCACGACGTGTCAACAATGTGTGCAACTTCCACATGGTGGACAATGAGAGCTATTGCTGTGGAGGTGCTCTTTTACTGGATGGCATAGCAAGTGCACCAAGCGCCAGTAAGCCAATGTTGGCGTCTCTTCTTGACTTTTGCTAGTCCGACATGCACCGAAGTCCGTTTTGCGACTCGAGAGTTACTATAGTTCTGAGGCCGTAGCAGCTCGTAGCAACCCAGGTTGCCTCAACAGAAGTTCGTAGTCTCCTTAGCGGTTAGCAATGGCTTCCACTCGAGTTGAGCTGGTCTCGCCCCCCGACCTGGTATGGGACTTTTGAGTTGCTACAGTGTGAGAGCAGCTTTAGACTGGGCGGTGACTTACCAAGATGCAATTATGGTGGCAAGCAATCACTGTTGCTGTCATCGCCATCATTGTCACCATCGCCTTTACCATTGCCATCGCTGTCATCTGTCATATGGTACCAGATGGTAGCAGTGGCACAATCATTATTCGCAATCGCAATATCACATGACCACTGCAAAGAATAACAACATTGGTGGATGGCATAGCTCACGTACATGACACACCGCTGTGCAAAAGGTCTACCCAGGTTGCTATTCACCCAAACAAGCCCTTTACCTCGTATGGCACGGTCCTCTATAGTTGTGGTGCAGCCTACCGTGGTTCCGCAGGCCATGCCTGGCGGAAACTATAGACCAGGTATTCCTTAACTACCTCAAAAATCACAGAGAGGTTGTGGCCTCAAGCTCATTACGTTCCTTGTGTTGTGCTTTGTGCCGTTTCTGTACAGTTTACTGTGACCACTCGGCCGTGTCCATACTCGTGCAGATCCCTGAGGCAGGCGGCCCTGGTGACACCGGCGCGACGACAGGCGGCGGACTACCCATCTGGAGCTGACCGACCACTGTTCCAGAGCCCCAGATGTCACCGGGACTCCTTGCTGTGCCTTCTACGTCTTGCAGGCGCCTTTCGGCGGACTGGGCATGAGGCCCATTTGCATGTTTTTGCATTATATACTCGCTGTCAGTCGATGGATGCATGCATGTGACCAGTCGTTGCGTGCGTCTTTTGATTCTGCACGTCTAGGTTCAGACGGCGTAGGATTCTGACATGTGTGCGCAGAGTTACGGCCAAAACAGTGGTTTTGGGCCGGTTTTAGGACAGCTCTTGGACTGCCGCGTGCGACACCCGCCGTGCGCCGCGGCAGGTATTTATGCCCTGGACCTGTCAGTTGTCATTTCTCTCTGCATTTACAAAGCTATTGAAGCTTATGAGACTTTGCGCGTCTCCCTAGCCTGATCCTTGCTGTTTCTTGCACCTGCCTGCTTGCTAGTGCTTTAGCTGACTGGACAGTGTCGCCACGTCAGCAGCAGCAAGGCTAGGAAGCTTCCTAGCAGTTTCTCTTGGAATCAGCAGTGTGCTCAACAGAGAGACCCATCAAAGTGCAGGCACGCACAGACAGCAGGCTGAGCTCAAGATCAGGTACAAATAGCACGTCAGAGAGATACAAGGGGCCAGACGGATCATCGAAGAACACAACCCCGACGCCGTGGACCGGTAAGGACTGACCAGAGGCTGTGCGAACAGAACGAACAGTCGTGACGGGACCAAGAACCACAAAGTCACTGCGACGACACGTCATATGGTGGGTGGCACCGGAATCGATGATCCAAGTGCCACCTGGGTCACGACCTGTGGACGTCACTGTACAACGAGCAACGGAACACTCGGCATCAGAGGGACGCTGAGCCGTCAGTGGGTCGGAACGACGGACATCACGAAGGTGAGCCTCACGGATCCAGTCTGTGCAGTCAGGCCCATCCTCATCACATGCGGACTGCGCTCCCCCACACGTATCATCACGAGTCACGAAGGCGGACGAACAAGCAGTCTGTGACCCACTCGACGGTGACAACACACTCGCACCTCCCTGTAAGCGAAGCGCCAGAAGATGACGTAGCTCGGCGATGGTGCGGTCACGTGGGTCTGGATCACTGCTGCTCGCCGGCGTGGACGCAGGAGTAGCTGCAGTCGTAGTCGCCGCGCGTCCCGAGGAGTGTGCGGGCGACGTGCCGGACGCGGTACGAGCAGCGTGGGCCGCCTGAAGTCCACGGGTGATGCGCCCCCAGTCAAGCGGCTGCTGGCACTCGGTGTAGCGATGGGCACCTCCACAGTTGTAGCAGTGGACGGAACGCCCACTGCTACCACTGGATGACGACTGCTGCTGGCCCGATCCGCGCTTCCTGTTCTTCTTCNGATGAGGTCGTGGTGGAGGTGGATGAGGGTGACTGCAGGATGGAAGACGGTGGTGAGGCGAGGACTGCGGCAGCGAGGGACGTCTCCTGATGTGCTACTGCAGCCTCGCGGGTCGACGTCACCTGGAGGAAAAGCTGATGCGCCCAAGGGAGCAGCTGCAGGGAGGCCAAGAAGGGCTCGAGAACGGCGTCGCTGTACCGGTCGAAGATGTCGGTGTACTCCAGGCGAACTCCGAGCATGATCGCCCGGAGTGCCCACAGCTGTGTGCCCCCTGAGGTGCCCAAGCGCGTGTAAATACGCATGGCGCGTCGCCAGTAATCCGCTACAGGCTCCGCTGGTCCCTGACGAAGCGAGTGGAAAGCGCGGATGTGGGACGCACGCGTGGCGTGCGTCTCTGCGGCCAGGAGGGACAGCGCCAGATCCCAGCCTCCGCGAGGATCAGTTCCGCGTGCAAGTGCCTTCGTCAAGAAATCAGCTCGCTGCAAGTCAGTGCCAACCCACATGATGGAGATCACGCGTCGCTCCACCAGATCACGAACAAAGTGATGCTCAACCGCAATGTGCTTTGTGCGAGCATGAAAAACACCAGAGTTCTCTGCAATGGCGAGAGCACTCTGGTTGTCGCAACGCAGCACAATGGCGGGTACTGACTGCCCAAGCTCAAGAAACAAGCGCTGCAGCCAAACTACCTCAGCAGCCCCTGCCCCCAAAGCCACATACTCTGCCTCCGACGAGCTACATGCGATGCATCCCTGCTTCCCGCTTCGCCAAGACAAAGCGGTACCACCGAGCAGGAACACGTAGCCAGTGCGACTGCGCCCGTCGGGACTCCAAGCCCAATCGCTGTCAGTGTAGCCGTCAAGGACCACCGAACACT
>SZWC01002966.1:178853-190239 GCA_023375785.1 Penium margaritaceum | reverse complement strand
GCGCAAGGGGGAGATTGTTGGAATGATGCTCCTCACCATGGCAGGAGTGACTCCAAAAAGGAACACCAAAAAGACAAGCCTTAGTGGCTTAGTGGTTAATGGTGTCCACCTCTAGAGGCAGGGGCCCGGGTTCAAGTCCCACAAGATGAAATTCTGCCCTGCCTCAAGGGAGGTGGAAAATAGATGCCAGGAAGCTAGCTCAACCTCTAGAGTTCCTCTTTAAGTTTCTAGAAGGCCAGGTGAGGGTCCAGGAAGGTGGCACACCTTCTAGAAGGGGTGACTTGTCCTACAAGGCATCTAGAGGTGTCTTGGTCTTCTGGACACCTTCCCTCCTACTAGAAGCAAGCTGAGGAATCTAGGAAGGGGCAGAAGCTTCTAGAGGAGGGAAGGGATGCCTTCCTAGGTGGGAAAAGGACAGCCTACCAAGGAGCACTCTAGAAGCCATAGAATCTGCTAGGAAGCTCCAAATCTGGCATGCTTTGGTGTTCTGGAAAGCTTAGATCAGTGGCTATAAAATGCCACTGCTTTTGAGCCTTGATCAAGTGTACATTCCCAGTTAATTGAGGCCAAAACTATTGCCTCAATCTCTGACCAGATTTTGCCATCCTTGGAACCAGTTGCCTCCACAGTTTCAGTCTCTCCAAAAACAGTTGGTGGTGTGAACCAGCCATTGCTAGGGACCCTCCAGGGTGCACACTCACCCTCAGGCCAACACTCTCGACGACCACCCCTGGCAGCAGGTGTCAACATTTTGTTTTGGTTCCACCAGCACACTCTTTGCGGTGTCGGAACATCAAGATTTTTCCACCCTTGAGTGCGGTGGCTACTGTCGCAGTCTTGTTGACCTCGCTCTTTCTGTTAGTGATCCCGCGACACCATTTTTTGCCATCTTGGTCTATGTGGACGATCTCCTCATTTACTCGTCGAATCCATAAACTATCTGGGCTGCGAAGGACCTCCTCATCTGCAAGCAAGATGAAGGATCTCAACCCTGCCCGTGTCTTTTTGGGCATGGAGATTGAGCGTGACCGTCGGCGTCGTATGCTCACAATGCATCAGGCTGGATATGTCCGCACTCTGGGAGAGCGGTTCGTTGACATCCTAGCTGTTGTTATCCATGCGTCAACGCCTATGATGCCTACATCGTAGAGAATTCTATAGACCGTTGACCATGTGCGGTTGGAGGACAAGGTAGACATCACGACCGACCTTTAGGTCATCGGGTCTTTGATCTTTCTTGGCACCACCACACATGTTAACACTGCATTTGCATTCAAATTCTTGTACCAGTTCTCCGAGTGTCCACATCGCTTCTATCTGGAGGCGATGTTACATGCCGTCCGCTACGATATGTGTACATCTCGTCTCGGCTTGTTCATTTGTACCCAACCCTCTGTCGTTGTTGATGGATACAAAGACAGCGGTTGGGCCGATGATCATGATGCATGTAACTGATCTGGTAATGTCCTCCTCATCTGCTTTACTACGGTGTCTTGGAGGAGCAGAAAGCAAGGTTGTGTTGTGTGCAACTCGACTGAGGCTGAGTATGTCGCTCTAGGGTGTGGGTGTCTGTGATAGTATTTGGTTGTGCCGTCTCCTACAACAGTTGTGCCAGCCCATCCACTACATCACTCTTTGCTGCAACAATCAAAGCACTCGCCATGATGCTCAACACGATGGCATTCCTCACATTCACACAAAGTACATAAACATCAAACATAACTTTGTCTGTGAACTCAATGCGTGTGGTGATGCGCACTTGATTGAAGTTCACACCCGCCAGCAGTGTGGTGACTTCCTCACCAAGGCACCTTGCAGTGGAAATTTCGAGGTGATGTGCACGTTGTTGGTCTCTAGTCCCTCCGTGCCAGTCCCGGTTGATGTTTCTACGTCTCATTCCATTCTAGAACCCCCATTCTACCTCGGTGTTATCTATTCTAGCATTGTTATGGCTCCTTGTGGCTGCTTGAGACTTGTTGCATGTTTTCACGCCGTGTGTGATCATGACGTCTGGCATTGACGGGCCATGGAGGGTTGTTGTTATGTCAATCTTGGTAACCTCTGGACTTGATGCTACTCACATACCGGTCGGCTACAGTGGTCGACAACTACTTTTACAGTCTTAGCCTCATCATCCCTATGTGCACACAGGCATCTTCTTGGTGGCTAGTTATGAGGGCCACTTTCTCGATAACATCCCTTTTTCTCTTTTTTTATTTAGTTTTGCACATCTTGTTTCTCTCCTTTAGTTATTTCTTCTAGTTTCTCATTTGGCCACTTGAGTGACTAGTAATGTTGCTAGAATGTGTCAAATCGCTCTTTGGTAACTGGTAGATGTTTTCTTGGAACTTTCCATACACTAGTTGTTGTGCACTTTACACATACGTTGGTCTGACTGAAGGTCAAGGGGATATCCCTCTGTCTCGCTCAGTATCCAACTAACCCTTACATTTCTATTTGTTTCTCCGATGTCTCTCCACCTTTTTTAGCACCGTCTGTCAAGTTGTGTTTCATGTAATGTACCCTTTCACATATAATGTTGATTAGAGGGTATCTCCATTTTCTCATGGCATCAGAGTAGGGGAGAGACCATACCATTGCATTCTAGAATCTAGCACCAACAGTTGTAGCAAAGACTCCTGGGGTAGATTAGACTGGGCTGGATGGGGTGCACAGAACCTGGTAATGCGACGTCCTTGCGTTGAGGGCTCACCGCACAAAGTTTTTTGGTAGAGCCGGTGGCGGAACGCCACCAAAATTCATGGCAACTTCTTTTGTTGCGGCTACCATCTTGGCAGCGATGCAACTCAGTGGCGGCATTCTGATCTGCCATAGCAGTTGTAGCAGCAACAACAGGTAGAATAGAAGCAGAACCTAACAGCAATAGTAGCCCCTGGCAGCTGTCCCAATAGGCACAACAGATCTGATGCATTTGGCAGCCGTCAGATGCTGTGGCGGCAGTTGTTGTAGCAGTAGCACCTGCATACCTACAGATCTGGTATCAGCAACATCTCTTACAATTGCCTTCAAGTGCAGCTGCAATAGTAGAAACAGTAGTAGTAGCAGAAACAGTCTTAGCTCGCAATAATAATGTTTGCAGCTCGTAGCTGTAATAGAAGCAACACCAACAACAATTGTTGGAGCTCATAGTAGAGCGTGCATTGCAGCAAGCGGCAGCATGCAGGATAAGCAGTCGGTAGCGAGCGACAACACGTAGTGGCATCAGAAGCTCACAATGATAGTAGCTATAATAGCTTACAGCTTGAAACAACTCGTAACTCTCAAAACACAGGGCACTCAAAGCAGCAATCTGCAGCCCATAGCAGCCGCACAAGCTAACATCATAGTGACCACATTCTAAGCTGCCAAAGCAGCCGGAGCAGCAGCAGCGGCTACAATTACAATAGCAACAACCATCACAACTCGAAGCTCAGAGGGACTCACAAATCCTAGCACGCATGAACTCATAGCAACAAGAAGTAGCCAATAGAAGCAGCAGTTGTACCAGCTGAGAACAACGCGTCGTTAGCAACCACAACAATAGTAGCGACAATATGCGCATCCACTAGGAAGCTGCATGGCAGCTTTTTGCTGCTTTGCGTAACGAGCAGGTCCTTGCCGACAGGCTCCTGGTCAATGGGCCTGCCTAATGATGAGCTTGTTGACCATGAGCCTTTGGGCGATGAAGTTTGAGATCAAGACCAACTCAAAGAACAAACAGGCCGGGTGTTGTAGGGTGCACACACTTGGCGGCCAACTGTCGATGACCACCCATGGCAGCCATTATTTCCTTTTCTTTTTTGAGGTTCCACCAGCACAGTTTCTACAGTTATGGAACCTTGATATTTCTTCCACGCTTGAGCGCGGTGGCTACCGACACAATCCAGGTGGTCTTGCTCTTTTAGTGAGTGATCTTTCGGTACTATTTGTTGCCATCTTGGTCTATGTGAATGATCTACTTATCACCTGGCTGGATCCACAGGTTGTACAGGCTGTGAAGGACCTCTAGTCTGCGTACAATATGAGGGATCTCACCCCTGCTTGTGTCTTCTTGGGCTCGGAGATTGAGCATGACCATCTGCATCGCATGTTCACCATGCATAAGGAGGGGTATGTCCGTACTTTAGGGGAACGGTTTGCGAACATCCTGATTGTTGTTTCCCATGCGTCTACACCTATGATTCCTGCTGGGCAAAGACTTCTGAAGACCGCTGACCTTGTGCAGGTGAAGGAGCAGGTAAATGTCATGACCTACCTTCAATTCTTTGCGTCTTTGATTTTTCTTTGGAATATCACACGTGCCGATTCTATTTTTGTAGCAAAACTCTTGTCCCAGCTCTCTCAGTGCCCATGTTGCTTCCATCAGGAGGCGGTGTTCCCGTGTCATCATGTGGTTTGGATTCAAAACTTCCCTCTATTGTTCATGGTGGCAACAAACAACCTTTTCAGTCCTACTTTGATGACCTTGTTGTCGTATACTGCTACGACATCATGCTGTATAGCCGCACCTCAAAAGAGCAACATGGAAATCCCCAACAAGTTCTTGAAATTTTACAAAGAGATAACTTACATGGAAAAAACTTGAAGTGTAAATTTGGTCGTCGTTCGATAAAGATTTTA
Organism: Penium margaritaceum; assembly: GCA_023375785.1. Classification (NCBI taxonomy): domain Eukaryota; kingdom Viridiplantae; phylum Streptophyta; class Zygnematophyceae; order Desmidiales; family Peniaceae; genus Penium; species Penium margaritaceum. The sequence goes on along the minus strand of SZWC01002966.1, from coordinate 185,619 downwards.
GGCCACATCATCAGCTGCGGTTAGATCACCATGGACCCGAAGAAAGTGGAGGCGGTAGCTGATTGGCTGATGTTGACCAACATTTAGGACGTACAATTGTTCTTAGGATTATGTAACTATTTCCATCGATTTGTAAAGGATTACGCCTGGGTGTGAGCGCCTTTCTCTGCTCTCACTCGGAAAACGTCTGAGTGGAGGTAGGGAGATAGAAAAAAAGAAGTTTTCAACTCCTTTAGAAATTCTCTCACCTTGACGACAGACCAAAATTTGGCAGATTAAACGGTGGATAACAATATTGCTTGGGACACATCCAATGAAGCGATTGGAGCGACAATGATGGTGGAAAAAACCAGTCACGTATGTGTCACTAAAAGTACACGAAGCAGAACTCAACTACGCGGTATACAAAAATGAGATACATGTATTTGTGCACAAATTCAAGACATAGTGGTGTGACGTAGAACACAAATGATGAATCTTTTGCACCGACCACCACGCACTCAAACATCTCAAGACTCAGATCTGGATCATTGATAAACTCGATGGATGGTGATCCTTGAGTTCAACTTCATCTACGACATATGATATCGACACGGAAAAACAAATCTAGCTGATGCTCTAAGTTGGCAACCAGACCTGATGGGTGATATTAGCACGTTTCCTTTCAAACAAGACCCGTGCCTTGCAAGGCTACTTGTGAAGGATTACGAGGAATTTGGCAAGTATGACAAGACGATGTTTTGGTTTGACAACCCCAAATGGTGATGGTGATTCACTCCCCACGTTATTGTACCACAAAACAAGGAGTTGAAATGGATGCTAGTGGAGGAATGGCATAAAACAGATCAAGGAAGATACTTCTGCGAAGACAAGACGCTAAAGAAGGAGGCAAAGAATCAATGGTGGGACCAGTTGCAGCCCGACGTGGCAGCATTTTGCAAATCGTGTGACACCAAGTAGCAGCAAATTTTTTGTGGCATGAGGCCACCAAGACTGCTCCATCATCTCCCTATTGCGACAAAAAAAGGGAGATGAGCATGGACTTTGGGACACGACTACCTATCACTCAAAAGGGCTACGACATCATCCTTGTGGTAGTATATACATTCTTCAGAATGTTGTAAGTTATTCCAACAATGACCACCGATACAGAATAAGGAACAGCACAGCTGTTTTAAAATCATATTGTGTGACTACACAACATGCCACACACCATCATCAACGATAAAGACGATAGCTTCACCAGGTGTTTTCACACGAACTGATGATGTGTTATGTCTGTCGGATCCAACTATGAACGCATTCTACCCACATACCTACGGGCAAATTGGTTTGACCAATTAGACCTTCGAATATCTTTTCGTACTCTATGCAAGCCGCACCATACTAGTTGGAAAGCAAAACTGCAAATTGTTGAACTCGCATACGGTTGTGCACCTTGCACTGCAACACTTGGACCCATGGAAGAATTCTACTCTTAGGGCATCTTGCCACCACTACCTATGAGAAGTAGGAGGATACAGAGCATAAAGTCAAGGACATCCTTAATCACCACGAGGCACGATTATGGAGTATCTCAGGAAGTGGGTGGAATACAATGCATTGCAAAACATCTTGGAGCCATACAAGAAGTAGGATCAGCCCTTAAAGATGTCGGTCATTAGATTGTATGCTACTGTTCCCACCATCAACCTGTGCCTTGTAATATTTTAGGTTGATGTGCGTGAACAAGGGGAAGGGGTCTTGCGTCCCGTACATATAAAAATCCCTAATCCCGAATCCGTATTTTCCTGGGAAATATTTTCAGAATTTTTATGGCCTGCTATGTAATGACTTCTAGATTTTGATGCCGAATGGCGATACAAGTATTGACGAATTACCCTAACCTTCATTGTTTTGTTCCACAAGTTCCTAACGACTTCTACTACATTGTTATCATTATAAAAAATCAAATCAACATTTGAGTTCTATTTGGTTGATTTCTTACTGGTGGAATAAGTCTTTAAAGGTAGGATAAATTGACCTAGGGGCCCGGGTTCATCCAATGTCTCAACGCGAGGACCTGCATTGCCTGATCCATCAGCAAGGGAGCCCGGATTTGGGCGGCGATCAACGCAAGGGCCCGTCGGAAACCCTTGCGAATCGACTTTGCTGACTGTTGTACTAGTTGGTGATTCCTCGTCGTGATCAGAAATCAGCCCATTACATGGGTGTACAGTTCAAGAAGGAAACTATCTAGTTGTCGAGCACCAACTGGAGATTTTGTTTGAACAAGGCAAACCAGTGTGACAGAGGAGTTTTGAATATCAAGGTTGAATGCCGACAATGTTTTGCTTATGAGTCGGCGCCTTCGCTCTGGTCTTGCAAGAAAACAAGACTTTGCCGGATCGAGATTCTGACAAGCAAGATCCGTTCGAAGGGCCTTGTTGTTGCTAAGATCAAACGACAGGGCTTCGCGGCTGATGAGATCGCCGGTGGGGACCCATTCGTTGACGATGGAGCGAATGGGACTGCCTTATGGAGCCGCTTCATAACCCGCGACCCTAAGGTCAAGCTGCCCTTAAAGGTGTGCCTGAATGATTTTGCTGGAATTATGGAGAAACATGTTCAAAGTAGCAAAGAATACACCATCACCGACACCACTTTCTTTGAGTGGGTAAATCCCCGTTTTGCATCATTAGTTTTTACACAGCTGCAAAGTGTACTTAGTATTTCTTACTCACATTGTTGAAGTAAGCAACGGTAACTCGCTCGACAGGCGGTCGTTCCCCCCAAGGATGAGCTTCGCCAAATGCTACTCGAAGAGGGCCACGACACGGTCCAGGTGGACACTTCATAGATTAAAAATCGCTGAAGAAGCTGAAGAAGAAGTATTGGTGGGACAAGATGCAATCCGACGTGGCCAACTTCTACAAATCCTGCAACACATGTCAACGACAAAAATCCCGTCGCACACGGCCATCCGGACTCCTGCAACCACTCCCTATTCTGATGGAACCGTGGGCTGACATCCACCATGGACTTTGTCACGGGATTACAGGTTACACCTAAGAGATATGATGCTCGTGGTTGTCGACAGGTTCTAAAAAATGTCCCACTTCATCCTGTCAACGACCACGGTCACTGCCAAGGGAATTGCACGGCTATCTCTAAACAACATCCTGCGGCTACACGGTGTGCCGAGAACCATCACAAGTGACAGAGATGGCCGATTCTCTAGCCATTTTTGGCACGAACTGATGACTCGCTACTGCAACAAAATTCAAATTTTGACGGCGTTTCATCCTCAAACCAATGGTCTAACCGACCGCACATATCAGACGCTTGAACAACTTCTCCAAACTGTATGCGAACCTCAAAGGACAGATTGGGCACGAAAAGATCCGACCGCCAAGATCGCATATAATTTGGTAGTTTCCACCACAACGGGTAAAACTCCGTTAGAAGTGGTACATGGAAAATTTCCTGCCACACCAGCCGGACTACAAAGTCGCAGCAACATTCACAAAGTCAAAGCTCAAAGCCAAAACTTCTCTACCATCTAAGAAGAAACACGGAAAACTATTGCGAAGACACAAGCAGTGATGAAGCAAGCAGCCAACAGACATCGCACCAACGACATATTTGCCGCTGAAGTCAAAGTCCTTCTCAACTCAGCTAACATCAAACTTCGCGGAGCCGGCTGTTCGAAGCTCAAACCTGGATGGTTGGGAGCGTTTGAGATCAAGCGCATGCAAACCCCCATCGTCGCGTGGCTCAAACTCCCGGAAACTATGCAAGTTCATCCGATGTTCCATGTCAGCACACTAAGCACTACCGAGACCATAAAGAGAACTTCCCCGGTAGGGGTGTCCCTGTTGCTGTGTGTGGCTTCCCCCTGTCACGAGCGACGGCAAGGAGAGCAGCGCTACAGGAGAGCGCGACGACATGGTCCCGGATGTAGACCCCGGAGACACCGGCGCGTCGGCAGGTGGTGGACCACCCACTCGGAGCTGATCGATGACTGCACCAGCGTCGTGGATGCTGCCTCGGACCTCTTGCAGGTTTTCTGCAGCCTATCCTTGATGCGGATGCAGCTGGCACCGGAGCACCGACGAGTGGTGGCTCCATCCACCAGCAGCTGCCAGAGAGCTGCCACGACGCCCTGGGTGCTTGNTACAGGAGAGCGCGACGACATGGTCCCGGATGTAGACCCCGGAGACACCGGCGCGTCGGCAGGTGGTGGACCACCCACTCGGAGCTGATCGATGACTGCACCAGCGTCGTGGATGCTGCCTCGGACCTCTTGCAGGTTTTCTGCAGCCTATCCTTGATGCGGATGCAGCTGGCACCGGAGCACCGACGAGTGGTGGCTCCATCCACCAGCACCTGCCAGAGAGCTGCCACGACGCCCTGGGTGCTTGCCGGGGTGCTTTGCGGTTCTTCTGCAGACACTAGAGTTTTCTCGGTGGACTGGCTCTTGCGCCCGATTTGCATGTTTTTTCATTTTCTGTCCACCGATCGGTGCCGGACTTATGTGTGTCACCAGTCGTAGCGTCCGGCTTGAGATTCTGCATCTCTAGGTTCAGACGACGTAGCGTTCTGATTTGTTTGCGCAGTGTTACGGCCAAAACAGTGTTTTGGGCCGGTTTTAGGACAGACCTTGCACTGCCGCGTGCGACAGCTGTCGTGCGTCGCGGCAGGTATTCATGCTGTGGACTTGTCATGTGTTATCTCTCTGTGCAATTATATTCAGTTTGAGTTTCCTGACACTCTGTTAGTATCCCAACCCAGACCCTTGCAGTTTTGTTTTTAACTTGTGACTGTTGTCACACGCTGACCCGGCGCTGACGCCAAGTGTCGCGGCAAGTGGTTAGGAAGGTTCTAAGAAAATTCTCATGGTATTAGAGCAAACGAGCAATAGCTCGTTCTGCTGTGTAGCAAAGACACAACAGCACAAGCAGTAGTGAGTGGCAGCAGCGGCAGCCACCCATAGCAACAGCAGCAGATCCTGGAGGGACCCAACGCGACTATGTTGCAGCGAAGCGGTGGAGGTAGCAGAGACAACAGCGGCAGCTGCAAGCAACAGTGGCCGTAGCAGCAACGAGCGGCGGGAAGCACATGCGGCGGTAGCGGCTACTGGCAGCACCCACTGCAGTAGCAGCACCGGGTGGCAGCAGCAGCCGTGTCTGGCTACCGGTGTGTATACACACACAAGAAAAATGTGGGAGGAAAAGAAGCAGTTTGCAAGAGCAGCAGCAGCTTGCGGCAGCGGCGGCTGCGAGCAGTGAGCAACAGCAGCGGCAAGCAGCTGCAGCAGCAGCAGCATCGGCGTGCAGCAGGCGCAGCGGTAGTGCCGGCGGGCAGTAGCTGTAGCAGCGGCGGCGGTAGCACGCACCTGCAGCAGCAGCGGCGGCGAGCAGCAGCCATAGCAGCAGCGGCGGCAGCGAGCAGCTGTAGCAGCTGCTGTAGCAGCATTTGCAGCATTTGCAGCAGCAGGAGGCAGCCGAAGCAGTAGCCACAGCAAGAGTAGCAGCAGGCAGTAGCTATAGCAGCAGCAGCAGTTGCTGCAGCAACCGCAGCAGCAGTTGCTGCAGCAGCTGCTGCTGTCGAGCCTGAGGGGGACCGGACACGAGGGACCCCGTCCAAGAGGGGGGGGAGGGTCCGGGCGGTCGGGCCCGTCGTGTCCCCGGAGGGCGCGACAGCGCTGGCCAAGCGCCGGAGCTTGATCCGGCGCGTGCCGGCCAAGCTCCGCCCCCCCGCCGGCTGAGAGGGGCAGGGGAGGCCGACGGGCGGCCTCCGGCCGGCTGCACGCGAGGGGGGGAGCGAGCCTCCCCCTCCAGTGTGCTCGCCGCGAGGGTCGAGCCAGAGCGGGAAAAAACAAAAGGAGAGAAGAGAGGGGGGGGGCTCGAGTGGGGCACCGCAGAAAATCCCAAAGGGGTACCCGAGGAGGTGGCACCATAAAAAAAAGGAAAAAAAATACTAAGGGGCGTCTTGTTTTGTTTTTTTAATTATTTTACTTTTAAGTGTGGCTTGAGGCCATTACCGTCGGCTGACGACGGGAACCGCTGTAGCAGCAGTAGCCGCGAGAGTCGTAGCAGCAATAGCAACAGCAAAGGTGGCTTGAGGCCACAGCCGTCTGTTGACGAAGGCAACCGGTGCAACATTAGCGGCACCGAAGGCGACTTGAGGTCGCACGTTGCGATAGTTGCGCCATCGTCGATGGGTGCAACATTGTAGCAACACACTACGGCTGAGGTCGTCACCTTGACTGACGACGTCGCAGCTCGTCTGAGAGACGTTGCTGCACTCGTATCCCTCTACGTGGCGCTTTGCACCACCGGGGTTGAGTGTGTGAGACTGTCTACGCTCAGCTCTCGACATGAGCTGCACAGCGTGGCCGTGGGCGTTGCCATCGCCGTGGTCTACGCCTGAGCCTCAGCCGTGGCAGCCGCCACAGGGTCAGTGATCCATGCAGCCGTGGCACGAGTCCCACTTGTCCTCATGATTTTCATGCTATTACTGTCGAGATAGGCAGCATGGCTGGCGCCAGTGCCGACAGCGCCCTCTTGGGTGGCATCCCCCCTGGGTATGATTCTCTCCACTTCCCTCAGTGGATACGTCACCGAGTGATGCCACAGCGCTTCTGCGTGGTGATATGACCGCCCTACACATGGAGGTCCGGAACCTCAAGCGCATGGTCCAGCAGCTCCTTGACCACGTGACTTCCGAGCGAGCTGCCACTCCGTCGCAGGTGTCGCCTCCCACTTCATCCTCATCTTCGTCC